>PVKP010030281.1:0-28089 GCA_004027715.1 Plecturocebus donacophilus
GAGACTTAGACTCCCACACAATAATAGTGGGAGACTTTAACACTACACTGTCTATATTACATAGATCAACGAGATAGAAAATCAACAAGGATATCCAGGACTTGAACTCAGACCTGGAACAACTAGACTTAACAAATATTTACAGAACTCTCCTCCCCAAATCCACAAAACATACATTTTTCTCAGTATCACATTATACATATTTTAAAAGTGACCACATAATTGGAAGTAAATCACTCCCCAGCAATTGCATAGCATTTCACAGGTTTAAATAAAATATTGGTTGGCTGCTTATTTGTTATTTTCATCCCCTATTCCTTCCTGTCTCCATTGTTCAGCACAATTATTGGCATAAAAGAGGTTTTTAATACCCATTTTTAGACTGCATTCTAGCCTGGGCAATAAAACAAGAATCCCATTCTCTCTCCCTGTTTCTCTTCCTCTTTCTTTCTCTCTTTCATTCTTTTTTTTCTTTGTTTTGCTGTTTCTTTCTCCTTTTCTCTCTTTTTCTAAAATCTCTTCCTCTTTCTTTCTCTTTCATTCTTTTTTTCTTTCTTTTGATGTTTCTTTCTTTCTCCTTTTCTCTCTTTTTCTAAAATCTCTTCCTCTTTCTTTCTCTCTTTCATTCTTTTTATAAAAAAAAAGAAAGAAATTGTATAAAATAGCTGTATAGGAGTTCTGGAAATCAGTCTGAGATTAACAGGAACCAAGCAAATGCCCAATGAAGAAAAAGTCAAATTGAAAAAGCTAGGAGATCTCATGGTATTTTTATTTGCCTTTGACCCACACCTTCTCTGGTGTTACATGCTTTGAGGGAAGAGGTGGCTTAGTCCCCAGCTCCCCTTCAAACCAGATAGAGCAGAGTAGATCTAATTTTCCATGTTCTAACCTGTCTGAGGGCAACCTGATGGATTGATTTCTGTCACCCAAATGGAGCTTAGATGGGTAAAAGTGATATGGCTCAGATCTCAAGCTAAGAAAAATCATGAGAAGCAGCAAGTACAGCTCATGAAAACCACAGGGAAACTATAAACCCAAAAAACCCCAAGGGCAAAAAATTATTGGTATGGGAATACAATCTAACAGACATGTTTCCAAAAAGCAGCAATGAGACTCTTAGGAAAAGTAAGATACATAAAAGTGACCATATATGGGGGAAATTGGAAAAAAAAATTGCTCAGGGAAATACAAGCTGAGAAAAGACCTGCAAAGCCTGGGCCTATCCCAAGGACAACAATATACCTGCTAATTAATAAAAGTCTGTTCCTGCAAGGAGCCATTCTGCAAAGACTGGAAAAAGTGGCTGTGTATTTTTTTCCAAATGCCTATTTTTAAAAAAAATATATAGCAAGGCATAGAAAGGAATAGGAAAGCATAGTCTATTTATAGGAACAAAATAAATGTACAGAAATCATTCAAAAAGAGGCATAAAATGTACTAGATAAAGACTTTAACACACTTCTTTAAATATGTGAAAAGAGTCAAAGGAAATCAGGAAAGCAGCATGTGAACAAAATTTTAAAAATCAACAAAACATAGAAATTATTTTTTTAATTGTGGACAAAAAATATAAAAACTGCATTGAAATAGTTGCTTTAGTGGTTCAACATCAGAGACTAATAGAAGAAAGAATCAGAGAACTTAAAGACAGGTTATTTAAAGTTATCAAATCTGAGGAGCAAAAATTTAAAAAGAATGAAAAGTGAACAGAATCTAATGGATTAATGAGACACCATGAACAAGACAAAAAAACCATATTATAAAATTTTCAAAACAAGAGAAAGAAAAAAGGCCAAGGAGAATATTTGAAGAAATAATGTCTAAAACCCTCCCAAATTTGAGGAAGAAAATCAATATATAAATATTAGAGGTTTAACAAATTCCAAGTAGGATTTAGCAAAAGAGATCCAACCAAGACCTATTATTGTCAAATTGTTGGGAGAGAGAGAGAGAAAATCTTGAAAGGAGGAAGAGAAAAGCAGTTCATTACATACAAGGTATCCTCCATAAGATCATTGGTTTGTTTCTAGGCAGAAACCTTCAAGACCAGAAGACAGAAAATTCAGACATATACATTTAAAGTGCTGAAAGAAAAAAAAAAATACCCTGAAAACTGGGAATTCCGTATCTGGCAAAACTGTCCTTCAGGATTTAGAGAGAGAGTGATAGGCCAAAGATGGTCAACTAGACACAGCCAGGAAGAATATCTGCTACTGAGAGACTAGAACATCAGGAGGTATCTGGGAGCCCTGCAAGGAATACAAAACAATGGGACTCATTCCTCATGGAGATGAGAAATGGGGTGAACCGGAAAAAGCAATCAAGTCTGCATAATAACCACCTAACAGCTGGATGACAAGACCAAATCCATGCATATCAATATTAACCTTGAATGTAAACACATTAAGTGCTTTAATTAAAAGGCACAGAGTGACAAGTTGGATAAAGAAAGCAAGACCAAATGTATGCTGTCCTCAGACACCCATCCACAATCCAATGACACCCAGATGATCAAAGTAAAGGGATGAAGAAAAAAATCTACTAAGAAAACAGAGAACAGAAAGAAGTAGAGGTTGTTATTCTACTTTTGGTCAAAACAGACTTACACCAACCATGATCAACAAACAAAGAAGGAAATTACATAATGATAAAGGGTTCAATTTAATAAGAAGACCCAGCCTTCCTAAATATATACAAATCCAACACAGTAACACCCAGATTCATAAAGCAAGTTCTTAGAGACATATGAAGAGACTTAGATAATCATACGATAATAGTAGGAGACTTCAATACCCCAATGACAATATTAGACAGGTCATCAAGGCAGAAAATTAACAAAGATATTTGTGACCTGAATTTGGCACTTGACCAAATGAGCCTAACAGATATCTACAGAAATCTCCACCCAAAAACAACAGAATATGCTTTCTTCTCACAGCATGTGGCACAGACTCTAAAGTTAACCACACAATCAGCCATAAAATAATCTTCAGCAAATTCAAAACACCCCAATATCCTACTTAACACACTCTTAGACCACAGCACGATAAAAATAGAAATGAATACTAAGAAAATTACTCAAAACTACACAATTACATGAAAATTAAACAACCTGCTCCTGAATGACTTTTGGGTAAATAATGAAATTAGGGCAAAAAATAATAAATTATTTGAAACCAGTAAGAAAAAAAAAGAAACAAAATTTCTTCTTAACATTGCTTTAGCTTTGTTTAATTTTTGGACACAGCTAAAGCAGTGGTAAGAAGGAAGTTTACAGCACTAAACACCCACATGAACAAGGTAGAAGTATCTCAAATTAACCTACCATCACACCTAGAGAAACCCCAAAAACAAGCTAAATCCAAAGCTAGCAGAAAACAAGAAATAGCCAACATCAGAGCAGAATTGAAGAAAACTGAAATGCAAAAACACATATAAAAAATCAAAATATCCAGAAATTGGTTCATTAAAGGAATAAATAAGATTGATAGACTGATAATTCGACTAATAAGGAAAAGAGAGAAGATCAAAATAAACATAAGCAGAAATGACAAAGGGCACATTACTGTCAACCCCAGAGAAATTCAAAAATCCTCAGAGGCTTCCACAAAGAATTCTATGTAAACAAACTAGAAAATCTAGACAAAATAGATAAATGTCTGAAAAGCTATAGCTTCTTGAGTTTGAACTGTGAAGAAACTGAGTCCCTGAACAGGCCAAAAATAAATTCTAAACCTGAATCAGCAATAAAAAGCCTACCACCCAGAAAAAGCCCAGGACCAGGCAGATTCACAGCTGAATTTTACCAGATTTAGAAAGACAACCTGGTACCACCATTCTTACTGAAACTATTCCAAAAAGTTGAGGAAGAGTGACTCCAGCCTGTCTCAGTCTATGAAGGCAGCATTATCCTGACTGCAAAACCTGGCAGAGACACAAAAACAACCAAAACAAAACAAACAAACAAACTAAAAAACCAACCAAACAAACAAACTAAAAAACTAAACAAACACTTCAGGTCAATATCCCTGATGAACATATATACAAAAATCCTCAACAAAATACTACCAAAATGAATCAAGTAGCAGATCAAAATGGTAATCTACCACAGTCAAGTAGACTTGATCTCTGAAATGTAAGGTTGGTTCAAGATATATAAATGAATAAATGTGATTAATTACATAAACAGATCTATTTTTAAATCCACATAATTATCTCACTAAATGAAGAAAAGACTTTTGATAAAATTCAACATTTCATGTTAAAAACCCCAAGGAACTAGGCATTCAAGGAACACACCTCAAATCAATAAAAGCAATCTATGACACAGCAATAGCCAAAATCAATACTGAATGGGCAGAACTTGGAAGAATTCCACTTGAGAACAGGAACAAGACAAAAATGTCCACTATCACCACTCCTTTTCAACATAGTACTGAAAGTACTAGCCAAAGAAATCAGACAAGAGAAAGAAATAAAAGCACCCAAATAGAGAGGAAATCAAACAATCTCTGTTTGCAGATAATATAATGCTATATCTAGAATATAATGCTAGATATAATGCTATCCCATAGTCTCTGCCAAAAAGCTGCTTAAGCTGACAACTTGATCTGATACACAATTTCAGCAAAGTTTCAGGATACAAAGTTAACATAGAAAAATCAGTAGCATTCCTATACACCAACAATATCCAAGCTGAGAGCCAAATCAAGAATGCAATCTCCTTCACAATAGCCACAAAAAGAATAAAATATCTTAGAATACAGCTAACCAGAGAGGTCAAAGAACTATACAGTGAGAATTATACAACACTGCTCAAAGAAACCAGAGATGAGACAAACAAATGGGAAAACATTCCATCCATGTTCACAGACAGGATGAGTCAATATTGTTAAAATGTCCATACTTTCCAAAGCAATTTGCAGATTCAATGCTATTTCTATCAAACTACCAATGACTTTCTTCAGAGAATTAGAAAAACTATTTTGAAATTCATACCAAAAGAGAGCCCAAATACCAAACGCAATCCTAAGCAAAAGCCAACAAACAAATCAAATGCAACAACAAACCAAACCAAAGCTGGAGGTATTACATCATCCAACAACAAACTATACTACAAGGCTACACTAACAAAACACAAAACAGCATAATATTGGTAAAAACAAAAACAAAATAGACATAGAAAATTGGAACAGAATAGAGAACCCCAAAATAATGCTGCACGGCTACAACCATATAATCTTTGACAAAGTTGACAAAAACAAGTAATGGGAAAAGGAGTCCCTGTTCAACAAACAGTGCTAGGATAACTTGCCAGCCATATGTAGAAGATTACAACAGTATGCCTTCCATATACCATATACAAAAAAATCAACTAAAAATGGATGAAACACTTACATATAAAACCTAAGACTATAAAAATCTTGGAAGACAACCTAGGAAATAATATTCTGGACATAAGTTCTTTTAAAGAATTCATGCCAAAAGCAATAGCAACAAAAACAAAAATTGACAAATGCAATCTAACTAAACTAAAGAGCTTCTGCACAGCTAAAGAAACTATCAACATAGTAAATAGACAACCCACCAAGTGGGAGAAAATATTTGCAAACTATCCATCTAACAAAGGTCTAATATCCAGAATCTTTAAGAAATTTAAACAAATTTACAAGTTAAAAAAAAAGTAGCAAAGGACATGAACACTTTTCCAAAAAACGATATACACACAGCCAATAAGCATATGAAAAAGTGCTCAACATTGCTGATCATTAGAGACATGCAAATTAAAACCTTAAGGAGATAGCATATCACACCAGTAAGAATGGCTATTATTAATAAGTCAAAAATAACAAATGCTGGTGAGGTTGTGGAGAAAAGGAAAATATTATACACTGCTGGTTGGAATGTGAATTAGTTCAGTCATTGTAGAAAACAATGTGGCAATTCCTCAAAGAACTTAAATAAGAATTACCATTCAACTCAACAATCCCATCAACGGGTATGTATCTAAAGGAATATAGATATTTCTACCATAAAGACACATGAATGCATATGTTCATTACAGCAGTATTTAGAATAGCAAAGACATAGAATCAACCTAAATGCCTATCAATTGTAGACTGAGTAAGGAAAATGTGGTACATATACACCATGGAATACTACATAGCCATAAAAGGAATGAGATAATGTCTTTTGCAGGAACATAGATGTGGCAGGAGGCCATTATCCTAAGCAAACTAATGCAGGAACAAAAAACCAAATATTACACATTCTCACTTATAAGTGGGAGCTAAAAACTGAGTACACATGGATACCAAGAAGGGAACAACAGACACTGGGGCCTACATGAAGGTGGATGTTGGGAGGAGGGAGAGGATCGAAAAACTACCTATCAGACATTATGCATATTACCTGAGCGATAAAATAATCTATACAACACACCCCCATGACATTCAATTTACCTATATAACAAAGCTGCACATGTATCCCGAACCTAAAATAAAAGTTAAAAATAAAAATAATCATAAATGAAAGAAAAGACATTAAAACTGACACCACATATAAAACAAGATTATAATAGACTATTGTGAATAATTATATGCCAAAAATTGGATAACCTAAAAGAAATGGATGATGTCCTAGACACATACAACCTACCAAGACAGAATAATGAAGAAATAGAAAAACTAAACAGACCAATAATGAGTAACCAGATTTATTAAGTAACTAGAAGTCTCCCAATAAAGAAAACCCAGTACTGGGTGACTTCACTGCCTATTTCTACCAAATACATAAATAAAAACTAACACCAGTTTTCTTCAAACTATTGCAAAGATTGTTGAAGAGGACATTCTCGCTAACTCATTCTACAGGGCTAGCATTACCATGATACCAAAACCAGATAAAGATCCAACAGAAAAAAAAAAAACTATAGGCCAATATTCCTGATGAGCATAGCTAAAAATATCCTCAACAAAATATTAGCAAACTGAATCCTATAGCACAAGAAAAAGATAATACATCGATTATCAATTGGGACTTAACTCAGGGATGAACGGATGGTTCCACATACACAAATCAGTAAACATGAAACAACACATCAACACAATTAAGAACATATCTCATCAGGTACAGAAAAAAAAATATTTGATAAAATTCGTCATTCCTACACAATACAAACTCTTTAACAATATAGGCATAGCAGGAGCATACCCTAACATCATGAAGGCATATATAAAAAATCCACAGCTAACATCATACCAGATGGGAAAAAGCTAAAAATATTTCTTATAAAAACTAGAATAATACAAGGATACCAACTTTTACCACTCCCATTTAACACAGCAATGGAAATTCTAGGCAGAGCAATGAGGAAACAGAAAGAAATAAAATGCATTCAAATTGGAAAAAAGGAAGTAAAAAATTTCCTCTTTTCAGATGACATGACTTTATATTTAGAAAACCCTAAGGAGTCCACTAAAGAATCTTAGAACTGATAAACTCAGTAAAATTGCAACATACAAAAATCAGCAGTTTCTATATACCTATCATGAATTAGCTGAAAAAATAAATCAAGAAGAAAATCCCATTTACAAGAGCTACAAAAAAAAAAAAAAAAAAAAAAAAAAAAAAAAAAAAAAAAAAAAAAAAAAAAAAAAAAAAAAAAAAAAAAAAAAAAAAAAAAAAAAAAAAAAAAAAAAAAACCTAGGAATAAATAACCAAGGAGGTGAAGGACCTCTTCAAAAAAAACTACAAAATTCCTCTGAAGCAAAATGGAAGCGGACACTAACTAGTGAAAAGACCATCCCATGATCATGAATAAGAGTTAATATTGTTAAAATAATTAAACTAACCCAAGCAATTTACAGATTCAATACCATCCCTATCAAAATATCAAAATATCAATGACATTTTTCCCAGAAATTGAAGAAAAAATCAATCCCAACATTCATATAGTACCAAAAAGGCCCAAATAGCCAAAGCAATCCTGAGCAAAAAGAAGAAAGCTGGAGGTATTGCACTACCAAACTTCAAAATATATTACACAACTATGGTAATCAAAACAGCATGGTATAGCTTTAAAAACAAATATATAGACCAATGGAACAGAATAGAGAACCCAGAAATAGCAACAAATAACCACACTTGAGAGAATACTGTAATTCCAGCAAGGAAAGGATAGGAACATTCTCAAATGTGAAAACTGGGTTGGCAGCATAGAAAGAGAACCAAATAAAGTGAAAAGACAACCCACAAAATTGTGGGAAATATTTGACAACTTTTATCTAATAAGAGTTTACTGTCTTAGATATATGAACTCCTAAACTCGACAACAAATAGACAAAAACCTAATTTAAAAATAGGCAAAGTACACAGCTAACATCATACTCAATGATTAAAGATGGAAAGCATTTCATGTAAGGTCAGGAATAAGACAAAGATATCCATTCTCACCAGTTCTATTCAAAACAGTACTGGAAGTCCAAGTCAGAGCTATAGTAATTAAAACAATATAGTACTATCATAAAAACAGACATGCAGACCAATGGAACGGAATATAAATTCCAGAAATAAATCCTCACATATATGACTCCTTTCTGATTCCAGATGAAATTTAAGGTGGTTTTTTCCAATTCTGTGAAGAAAGTCAAGGGGGTAGTTTTGATGGGAATAGTACTGAATCTGCAAATTACTTTAGGCAGTATGACCGATTTCATGATATTGATTCTTCCTGTCCATGAGCATGGAATATTTTTCCATCGGTTTCTGTCCTCACTTATTTCCTTGAGCAGTGGTTTTTAGTTCTTTTTGAAGAGGTCCTTCACATCCTTGTAAGTTGTATTCCTAGTTATTTTATTCTCTTTGTAGCAATTGTGGATAGGAGTTCGCTCGTGATTTGACTCTCTCTTTGTCTATTACTGGTGTATAGAAATGCTTGTGATTTTTGCACATTGTTTTTCTATCCTGATACTTTGCTGAACTTGTTTATCATCTTAAGGAGATTTTGGGCAGAGACGATGGAGTCTTCTAAATATACAATGTATTCTGCAAATAGAGACAATTTGATGTCCTCTTTTCCTAATTAATACGCTTCATGTCTTTTTCTTGCCTGATTGCCCTGGCCAGAACTTCTAATACTATGTTGAGTAGGAGTGGTGAGAGAGGGCATCCTTGTCTTGTGCCAGTTTTCAAAGGGAATGCTTCCAGTTTTTGCCCATTCAGTATGATATCGGCTGTGGGTTTGTCATAAATAGCTCTTATTATTTTGAGGTATATTCCAACGATACCCTGTTTATTGAGAGTTTTTAGCATAAATGGCTGTTGAATTTTGTCAAAGGCCTTCTCAGCATCTATTGTGATAATCATGTAGTTTTTGTCTTTGGTTCTGTTTATATTATGGATTACCTTTATAGACTTGCATATGCTGAACCAGCCTTGCATTCCTGGGATGAATCCTACTTGATTGTGGTGGATAAGCTTTTTGATGTGCAATTGGATTTGGATTGCCAGTATATTATTGAGGATTTTCACACCAATGTTCATCTTGGATATTGGCCTGAAATTTTCTTTTTTAGTTGTGTCTCTGCCAGGTTTTGGTATCAGGATGATGTTGGTCTCATAAAATGAGTTAGGGAGGATTCCCTCTTTCTGTATTGCTTGGAATAGTTTCAGAAGCAATGGTACCAGTTTCTCTTTGTACCTCTGGTAGAATTTGGTTGTGAACCTGTCTGATCCTGGAGGTTTTTGGTTGGTAGGCAATTAATTCCTGCCTCAACTTCAGACCTTGTTATTGGTCTCTTCAGGGATTAACCTTCTTCCTGGTTTAGTCTTGGGAGGGTGGAGGTGTCCAGAAATTTATCCATTTCTTCTAGATTTTCTGGTTTATTTGCATAGAGGTGTTTATAGTATTCTCTGATAGTAGTTTGTATTTCTGTGGAATTGGTGGTGATATCCCCTTTATCATTTTTTATTGCATCTATTTGATTCTTCTCTCTTTTTTTCTTTATTAGCCTGGCTAGTATTCTATCTATTTTGTTGATCTTAAAAAAAAAAAAACAGCTCCTAGAGTCATTGATTTTTTGAAGGGTATTTTGTGTCTCTATCTCCTTCAGTTCTTCTCCAATCTTACTTATTTATTATCTTCTGCTAGCTTTTGAATTTGTTTGATCTTGCTCCTCTAGCTCTTTTAATCATGATGTTAGGGTGTCAATTTTAGATCTTTCCTAGTTTCTCTTGTGGGCATTTAGTGCTATAAAGTTCCCTCTAGATACTGTTTTAAATGTGTCCCAGAGACTCTGGTACATTGTGTCTTCATTCTCATTGGTTTCAAAGAACACTTTTATTTCTGCCTTCATTTCATTATTTATCCAGTAGTCATTCAGGAGCAGGTTGTTCAGTTTCCATGTAGTTGTGAGGTTTTGAGTGAGTTTCTTAATCCTGAGTTCTAATTTTATCATACAGTCGTCTGAGAGACTGTTTGTTATGATTTTTGTTCTTTTTCATTTGCTGAAGAGTGTTTTACTTCCAATTATGTGGTCAATTTTATAATAAGTGTGATGTGGTGCTGAGAAGAATGTATATTCTGTGGATTTGGGGTGGAGAGTTCTGTAGATGTGTATTAAGTCCACTTGGTCCAGATCTGAGTTTAGTTCCTGAATATCCTTGTTAATTTTCTGTCTCATTGATCTGTCTAATATTGACAGTGGGGTATTAGAGTCTCCCACTATTATTGTGTGGGAGTCTAAGTCTCTTCGTAGGTTATTAAGAACTTGCTTTATGTATTTGGGTGCTCCTGTATCAGGTGCATATATATTTAGGATAGTTAGCTCTTCTTGTTGGATTGATCCTTTTACCATTATGTAAAAGACACCTGCTTTGTGTCTTTTGATCTTTGCTGGCTCAAAGTCTGTTGTATTGGAGACTAGGATTACAACTCCTGCTTGTTTTTCGCTCTCCATTTGCTTGGTAAATCTTCCTCCATCCCTTTATTTTGAGTCTATGTGTGTCTTTGCACATGAGATGGGTCTCCTGAATAGAGTATACCAATGGGTCTTGACTCTTCATCCAATTTGCCAGTCTGTGTCTTTAGATTGGGGCATTTACCTCATTTACATTTAAGGTTCATATTGTTATGTGTGAATTTGAACCTGCCATTTTGATGCTAGCTGGTTGTTTTGCCTATTAGTTGATGCAGTTTCTTCATAGTGCCAATGGTCTTTTCAATTTAGTATGTCTTTGCAGTGGCTGGTACTGGTTGTTCCTTTCCATGTTTAGTGCTTCCTTCAGAAGCTCTTGTAAGGCAGGCCTGGTGGTGAACAAAATCTCTCAGCAGTTGGTTGTCCATATAGGATTTTATTTCTCCTTTGCTTATGAAACTTAGTTTGTTTGGATATGAAATTCTGGATTGAAAATTATTTTATTTAAGAATGTTAAATATTGGCCCTCACTCTCTTCTGGCTTGTAAGGTTTCTGCCAAGAGATCTGCTGTGAGTCTGATGGGCTTCATTTTGTGGGTAACCCAATCTTTCTCTCTGGCTGCCCTTAGCATTTTTCCCTTCATTTCAACCCTGGTGAATCTTATAATTATGTGTCTTGCAGTTGCTCTTCTTAAGAAATATCTTCGTGGTGTTCTCTGAATTTTTATATTGGCCTGTCTCGCTAGGTTGTGGAAATTCTCCTGGATAATATCCTGAAGAGTGTTTTCCAACTTGGTTTCAATCTCCTTGTCACTTTCAAGTACACCAGTCAAACGTAGATTTGGTCTTTTCACATAATTTCTTGGAGGCTTTGTTTATTTCTTTTCACTCTTTTTTCCCTAATCTTGCCTTCTCACTTTATTTCACTGAATTGGCTTCAATGTTTGATATCCTTTTTTCTGCTTAATCGATTTGGCTTTTGAAACTTGTGCATGCTTCACAATGTTCCCATGCTATGCTTTCAGCTCCACCAAGTCGTTTATACTCTTTTCTATGCTGGTTATTCTAGTTAGCATTTCATGTAACCTTTTTTGAAGGTTCTTAGCTTCCTTGCATTGGGTCAAAACATGCTCCTTTAGCTCAGAGAAGTTTGTTATTACCCATCTTCTGAAGTCTGCCTCTGTCAATTCGTCAAACTCATTATCTAGTTTTGTTCCCTTGCTGGTGAGGAGTTATGATCTTTTGGAGGAGAAGAGGCATACTGGTTTTTGGAGATTTCAGCCATTTTTGTGCTGGTTTTTTCCCATTTTCTTGGATTTATGTACCTTTGGTCTTTTAAATTGGTTTCCTTTGGATGGGGACTCTGAGTGGACGTCCTTTCTGTTGATGTTGAAACTATTTCTTTCTCTTTGTTAGTTTCATTCTAACAGTCAGGCCCCTCTGCTGCAGGTCTGCTGGAGTTTGCTGGAGGTTCACTCCAGACCCTGCTTCTCTGGGAATCACCAGCGGGGTCTGCAGAACAGCAAGGATTGCTGCCTCTTCCTTCCTCTGGTAGCTTCATCTCAGAAGGGTACCTGCCAGATGCCAGCCAGAGCTCTCATGTATGAGGTGTCTGTCAGCCCCTGGTGGGAAGTGTCTCCCTGTCAGGATACACTGGGGTCAGGGAGCTACTAGAGGAGGCAGTCTGTCCCTTATCAGAGCTCAAGCACTGTGCTGGGAGATCCATTGCTCCCTTTAGAGCTGCCGGACAGGGACATTTAAGTCTGCTGAAGCTGAACTCACAACCCCTCCTTTTCCCAGGTGCTCTGTCCCAGGAAGGTGGGGACTTTATTTATAAGTCCCTGATGTGCTGCTGCCGTTTTTCAGAGATGCTCTGCCTAGCAAGAAGGGAGTCTAGTGACAGTTTGCCTGCAGAGGCCTTGCTGGGCTTCCATGGGCTCCATCCAGTTGCTATGTAATCTTCCTGGTGACTTTGTTTACACAGGTGAGATTAAAACTGCCTACCCAAGCCTCAGCAACGGTGGACACCCCTCCCCTCCACTGAGCTGGAACATCCCAGGTTGAGCTTAGACTGCTATGCTGGCTGTGAGAATTTCAAGCCAGTAAATCTTAGCTTGCTGGTCTTCATGGGGGTGGGATCTGCTGATCCAGATCACTTGGCTCCCTGGCTTCAGCACCCTTTTTCAAGGGAATAAGTGGTTCTGTCTTGCTAGCATTCTAGGCACCACTGGGGTATGAGGAAAAATTTAAAAACTGCTGCAGCTAGAACAGCAACCCAGTTTTGTGCTGGAAACCCGGGGCACTGGTATTGTAGGCGCCAGAGGGAATCTCCTGGTCTGCAGGTTTTAAAGACCATGGGTAAAGCGCAGTATCTGAGCCAGAGTGTCAGGAAAAGTCCCTAATGGCTTCCTTTGGCCAGGAGAGTGATTTCTCCAGCCCGTTGTGCTTCCTGGGTGAGGCAACACCCCACCCTGCTTTGGCTCACCCACCTTGGGCTGCACCCACTGTCTAACCAGTCCCAATAAGATGAACCTGGTACCTCAGTTGGAAATGTGGAGATCACTCACCTTCTGCATCGCTCTCGCTGGGAACTGTGCACTGGAGCTGTTCCTATTCGGCCATCTTGGCAGAAATCTCTGAACCAATTGTATTTCTAAGAAGAAACAAATACACGGAAGAAGAATAATCAAACACATGGAAACCCAAAGCAAAATCCAATACACCACAGAAATTGAAATACTTAGGTATGTGCTTAAAAAAACATACACTCCATATGCTGAAAACTACAAAATGATAAAAGAAATCAAAGAAGACCTAAATAAATGTAAAAACATATCATGTGCATACACTGGAAGACTCAGTATAGCAAAGCACTCAATTCTCCCCAAACTGATGTATAGATTTAACACAATTTCTATCAAAATTTTTGTAGGCATAGACGAGTTTATTCTAAAATTTACATAAAGAGGTGCAGGTCCTAAAATAGCTAAAACAGTCTTGAAATGGAATAGTAAAGCTGGAGGAGTCATTTTACCCTACTATGTAACTACAATGATAAAGACCTGTACACAGATGTTCATAGCAGCTTTATTCATAGTAGGCAAACAGTAGATAGGACCCAGATGTCCTTCAATGAGTCAATAGTTAAACAAATTATGCTGCATACCTACTATAAACCACACTTAGCAATAAAAAGAAACAAACTTGGTACATATAGCAACTTGAATTAATTTCAAGGACATGCTGAGTGAAAAAGTTAATTCCAAATGTTTATATAACATATGGTTTCCTTCATGTAATTTTGAAATTATAGATATGAAGAACAGATTAGAGGTTTCTAGGGGTTAGGGACCAAAGTGGGAAGAATGGAAAGGAAATAGAAAGCAAGTAGATATGGGTGTAAAAAGCAATGTGAAATATCCTAATTGGGATAGAACTATTCTGTATATTGCCTAAGGTGGCATACACAAGCTACATGTGATCAAATTATATAGAATTAAATGTACACACACAGACACAAAAAGTACAAGTAAATCTGGGGAGATTTGAATAAGATAAGTGGATTGTATCAATGCCAATGTCATACTTGAGATATTGTACTATGGTATTGCAAGATGTTAGCATTAGGAGAAACTTAGTAAAGTGTACTTGGAATCTCTGTATTAATTCCACAACCACATGCAAATTACAATTATCTCAACAAAAACTTACATTAAAAAATCCTGCAATTTTTTTTTCAAGAATAACACCTCACTCTCATCTTTAGCATCATAATAGCTTATTTGTTGACTGTAATCGGGCTTGCATGAAGCCTCAGACAAAGTCTGCTGGCTTAAGCTAAGCTGAAACTGGTATGCTTTTTGATGTTTCTGATTTTCAGAGTCACTGATCACACTAGGACAATCTGACGTTTTCCTGAGGAGTCATCTGGTCTTCTGTGAGCTCCCTGGCTCTATCAATGTGCCAGCATATTTTGGCACTTCATGAATGAGGTAGAGAAGACTGGGGAGGGAACTAAATAGATACCAGATTGAAAGAAATAGATGAAGGATCTGGGGCTCTTTTCCCTGAAACAAGGTGACATGGAGGATATAATATCTGGGTTCAGATCCCTAGAGGGCTGATTTTGGGGCAGAAAAAGTGAGAGCTGAGTTTTTGACAAAGTTCCCAGTGCTGGACACATTAAGCTGATGGTGATGATTTGGGGTGAGGAGAGTGGGAGGCTGTGGGCATTTTCTTCAGGCTGAGTTTGGTGGGTTAGTGGGCTGGGAAGGTCTTTATAAATGACCAAGGCCTTCTTAAGCTTTAGAGAAGCTGAGAGAGAACACATTCTGTTATGGAGGCTTTTCCTTCCCACCTTCCTCCTCACTCTGAGCAGTGGGGGAAGGGAAGGGGCAAAGAGTCGGAGGATCTGCAGAGAGGCTCACTTCAGAAGAGAAAAAAAAAGGTGTGCTAGGCTGAGACTGGGCCTTCTCAGTGCCCCCTGGTGGAGGCGTGGGAACACCCACAGCTCAGGGGCCTCACCCTGGCTCCCATTTGAGTGGCAGGGAGGGATATAGGAAGATAGGCTGGGAGCAGGAACCCTAGCCTCGCCAGGCACCTGTCTATCTGTCAGTCAGTCCTTCCAGGACTTCCCCGCGGGCGGGCCACTCCTCTTGCTGAAATCGCTCCCAGAATGGCACTGGTAAGATAACACAGCCTGGGAAGAGGGGGTGGAGGGTAGCCTAAAATTAGCCCCTTGGACCAAGACTAGGGGCTGACTCCTAGTCTTTCAGCAGCATTGTTAACAGTGGGAACCGAGCGCCCCAGCTGCTCCAGGCTGGGGCCATAGGGGCTCCCTAAGGTGGGGCCACCAGGGCCCCAGTGTTTTACAGAGTTGCGGTGGCAGCGACCCCGGGCAGCACGGCCTCAGGCTGAAGCCCGGTGAGTACCTGGAGCCTAGGACCGGTTTGAGAGGAGTGACCCCTGCGGGCCTGTAGACCAGTGATCACCCACCACCCGTAGTAGGCTGTTTCCGCCGAGTCTGAGACGTGTTGGGAGTTGACGGAGGCTCTTGGAAGGTCATTAGAATAACCCACTGGGAGGAGGGAGGAGGGAGGAGGGATATAATGTCAGTTTTCTGACTTGTGTGTCTCAAGAGGATATGCCTGCCTCGGACCTCGGGTCTAAACAGACTGCTACTTGAGATAAATTGCGATTATACACTACAGGGAGTGCACAGATTTGTCTTTGTGTCCCTGTGTGATATTGGCTAGTCTGTGTATATGGGTGCCTTGGAGTGGGTTTAAGTATGTGAGGGCAGAACTCCTAAGGGTGGGAGAAGGAAGATGAGACTTAAAAACGTCCTACTGATGCCTGAAGGAATGCTCTAGGGTGTACAGAAACCAATCACTTTCCTGTAGGAGTACTTAACCTGGATTCACAGACACTAAGAGAGCCTTGGTTAGAGTTCAAGGGATCCAGAAACTTAAGTGAGTAGACAATTACCTTTTTTTCCCCTAACCTCAAACTAAAATTTACTATTTCCTTCAAGGATGAATGCAGGCAGCAAATGGCAGAGGCATTACAGGTTCCTGTAACTTGGTTCCCAGAAGAAATCACAGATATTTAATATCATATTACAATTGTGACAGAGATCTTGAAATGTCATTTATTACCACTTAGAAATTATTACTAGACCTTGCTCTTACTATATCATGCATTTTAAAATATTTTAACAGTAGCATTTTAATATAACTGATTGTCTTTAATTTTATGTAGTAAAAATCATTCTGAAAGGGGTTTACAGACTTTACTAGTTTGTCACAGGAACCAATATCACAAAAAAAGGTTTATAACTCCTACATCTTTAGGATCAGGAAGAAGCTCCGTGCACATAGCAGGCACATAATAACTCTTTGACTAATAAACTACAGCAAAGTGAGGTTAGGCGATAGGCTAGCTGGATTTTGTCCTTATCTAATGGAGGCGCAATTCACTCCAGTGCCAAAGCCAGCTGGAGAACATGGCTTGGTCTCCCTCTGGAGGCTCATTATATGAGCTCTGTTGTGGGCTCTTGGTATGACCTCAGCAAGAGCTTTGGCATTTCCTTCTGCCACTCCCTGCCACTTTATCTCCCCGGACCCTAGTCCCCCCCAAAAAATATTAAGGAGACAATCCCTACAGGTTATCAGAATAAATTATTTGTAAAGGAACCTTCCATTACCCAAGGCTCTGGAATTCTGCAATACACTCAAAAGTTGAAGATCCTGGGAGCTGCAATGTGACTCTGCTGGAGTCAAGGGAGGGGGGATTGTGTTTGTGTTTTATGTCGTAATAGAAAAAGCAGGAGGAGGAGTAGAGAAATCTGGATTCTATTTCTGACTCTGATATTGCATTGATGTAAGGCATCTGGCAAACCTTTTATGCTCTCTGGACTCAGTTTCCTCCATCCACAAATTGGGGGTAATATTATCTATTTTGCTACATGAAATTTCTTTGAAAAGCACAAGATTATAAGTGTATTCTGAGTTCTTGTTAATGAGACAAGTAACAATAACAACCATGTGACTATACTAAAGTCCCTGCTCCACTCTGAACATTGGTTCCCCATCTCTAAATTGAAAAAATTAAATTAAAGGATCTACAAGGTCCATTCCAGCTCTGAGGTTCTAGGACATTAAGTAGGGAACAATAGCCATAGAAAATGGAAACCTAACTAATAATCATCATCATAGTAAAAATAGTTACTGATAACTACATTCAGGCACTATTCTTAGCACTTACTATGTACTAACTCATTTAATCCTAACAACCCTCCAAGGCAGGTACTGTTATTGTTTTATCTTTACAGATGAAGAAATGGGCACAGAAAGATTAAGTGACCTGCCCTAGGTCACATAGCTACTAAATGCTAGAGCTGGGGTAGAAGCAGAACTCCCATGTTTTACCATTACCATATATGACCTCTTTATCTGCATTGGGGGCAAACAAAGACCCATATAGGAGTTACAATACAGCATGATAACTGCTATAGTGCTATAGCATAGACTCTGGAGGAATTAAATTGGCAGAAGGAGTTCCATGTGGCAGAAAGAAACATAGTTTATATGGAGAGCCACTGTTTCTTGTCTCTTGTCACTGGAACTCAGGATATAAGTCGAGTAGTAGGAAGTGAGGCTGGAGAGATTGGCAAAGATTTGTTTATGAAGGCCTTCTGAGATGGGCTAAGGTATTTGTTCTGTAGTTAGAAGGAAAGGGGAGCCATTAAGGTATTTTATACAGAGGATTGGTAGAGATCAGATTTGTATTTTTAAATTATCATTTTAGCAAAAATGCAGAGAAAATATTGAAAATGGAAACTACTTATGAGACCACTATAACTACTGAGGCAAAAAGCAATGGGGGCCTAGATAAAGCACTGGCAATAGGAATGGTCCCTGAAGAGCACAGATTGTCTGAAGAGGTCTCCAGTAGGTAAAATCCACATGACTTGATGGAATTTGATGAGAGTGGAGTAAAGATGCAAGAAGATTGACATGAGTCTTGGTTTTTGGTTTCATTGACCAGATAGATGGTGAGGAAATGATATATGGATCAAGTTTAGTCGTGGTAGTGGTGGTGATGTGATACTGCTGTCTTTGAAGTGCTTAAAGAAACTCAGTGGATACATGCCTGGAGCTAAAGAGAGAGTTGGAGGCTTGGACAGAGAGGCTTGAAATAATCAGAATAAAGGTGAGAGCTAAAAGTCTAGGACTGGAGAGAAGAGGATGGAGAAGAGACCATAAATATTTCAGGGGCATCCGATCTGATGCTGGTGGGTGGGAAGGGGCCTAAAGTTTAAGGTGACCCCATCCACCTAACTCATAGTTTTCTTTCTATGAGATAGACTAACAAAGAGGGGTGGGGGTGACTAAAAGGAGGGATGAGGCTCTGAGCTCTTGACCCTGATGACATTTCAAACGGAGACAGGATTGGTAAGGTCAGTGGTTAGTCATTGAGCCAGGAGTGGTTTTGTAGGACCTGAGGACTACAGGAAGAGAAGAGTTGAAAGTTGAGACAAAGACTCTAGGCTGGGTCAGACAGAGAGGATGGAAAAAGGCTTAAGCCAGAGGAATTAGGAGGCAGTGTTGGCAATCAATGGGACTCCTGGATTAAAATTGGTCCTGGGGGAGAATCTAGTTGTCATCAGATAGGAAAACTTGCCCTGGAAACCTAGACTGTTTCCTGCAATCTGTTTTCATTTTATTTGAAATGTGTTCTTTGTAATGCCACCTCTTCAGTTAATCAGCAAATGTCATTCAATACCGATTTCCTGAATACTTCTGTTCCTGAGATGTAGGGCCTTCATCTGAGGAGAGGTTATGTAAGGCTTGGGTAAGAGAGCTTTAGTCATATATGAAGGGCTATGAAGAGTTCAACTATATGAAAATGGAGTTAAGGGCTTGCCCCAAAAGATTGATGACAGCTTGACACCACAAAGTATGGTTCTATCAGCCTAGCCAGTGCCAGGCCAGAGCCACCTGACTAACCCACACATTCTGAACTGAGGAAAATGCATCTACCAAATTTCCAGCTATGATATAGCCCTACTAGGGGTAGAGGAATGCAAAATGAATACAGGGTCATCACCCTGGAGTTTATACACTAATGGAGTATAGATAAGCAGAAATGTGGTGTGAAAGCATAGCTGAAGTTTAGTTGTGATCCTTCGGAATCCCTGAGCAGGAAGAGGAGGAGATTAGGGAAGGCTTCCTAGAAGTAAGAGTTTGAGGGGCAGACAGAAGAGTGTAGGCAACGCATCAAACTATAAAATGGCCTGACCTGTTTTGGCAGTGTCTTTGGGGCCTGAAATAAGACAGTGGGATTGGGAGTAAGAAGTAGAAGACCCATGAATGAGTAGACTGATGGTAAAGGGCAGGGGCCAAGGGGTTGAAATGGAGGCTGGCATTCAGGCTTTTGATGGGTACTCTCATTCTCTCCAACTTGTTTGTCACCCACAGATCTGGCATTTCCTTATGCTCATAATGAGAATAGTTCTCCAACTAGCCAAGATGAATCTAATAGACATCACCAAGATTTTCTCCCTCCTGCAGCCCGACAAGGAGGAGGAAGATACCGACACAGAGGAAAAGCAGGCTCTCAGTCAAGCAGTGTATGACAACGACTCCTATACCTTGGACCAGCTTTTGCACCAGGAGCGTTACAAACGTTTCATCAATAGCAGGAGTGGCTGGGGCGTTCCTGGGACACCCTTGCGCTTGGCTGCTTCTTATGGCCACTTGAGCTGTTTACGAGTCCTTTTGGCACATGGTGCTGATGTTGACAGTTTGGATGTCAAGGCACAGACGCCACTTTTCACTGCTGTCAGTCATGGCCATCTGGACTGCGTACGTGTGCTTTTGGAAGCTGGTGCCTGTCCTGGTGGTAGCATCTACAACAACTGTTCTCCTGTGCTCACAGCTGCCCGTGATGGTGCTGTTGCTATCCTGCAGGAGCTCCTAGGCCATGGTGCAGAAGCCAATGTCAAAGCTAAATTACCGGTCTGGGCATCAAACATAGCTTCATGTTCTGGCCCGCTCTATTTGGCTGCAGTCTACGGGCACCTGGACTGCTTCCGCCTGCTTTTGCTCCACGGGGCAGACCCTGACTACAACTGCACTGACCAGGGCCTATTGGCTCGTGTCCCACGACCCCGCACCCTCATTGATATCTGCCTCCACCATAATTGTGAGCCAGAGTACATCCAGCTGTTAATCGATTTTGGTGCTAATATCTACCTTCCATCTCTCTCCTTTGACCTGACCTCACAAGATGATAAAGGCATTGCATTGCTGCTACAGGCCCGAGGTGAGTGATAAATAGGCCAGCCTCATAGGCCACCTGGCTTGGAGGTCCCAGGGCCACCAATTGCTGTCTAAGCCAATCCTCTGAGATGCATTAGAGAAAATTCCATCTTCCTCCCTCTCCTGGGGCCTCAGTAGAGAAGAGGCTATGTATTCCATGTTAGAGAAAGGTCACTAAGATAAGGTTGGGTGGGGGTGGGAATCACTAGCCCAATTTCTGGTTCTGGCTCTGCCAATGACTGTTTTATTTCTTGGAAAGGATAGTGCATTAGGGCTGTAGTAGCGAGGGGAGGGTGGAGGTAGGCTTGGGTGGGAAAATTATGCTGATAATTGCTCCTCATGATGTGTTTCTTCTTGCTGTAGCCACTCCACGGTCGCTCCTATCACAGGCCCGTTTAGTCATCCGCAGAGCCCTGTGCCAGGCTGGCCAGTTACAAGCCATCAACCAGCTGGATATTCCTCCTGTGTTAATTAGCTATCTCAAACACCAACTGTAATCTTGCAGTCTTCCCAGGAACTTATGATGCCTCCAGAAACCACCTGGAGACTCAGGTAGCTGGACGGCATTACAGCTCCACAATAAAATTCTCCAGAAAATAAGTCCCAGTGTCTGCTGTGTCTGGTGTGTGTGGACATGGATGGGGAGGTGGGTGTTACGAGGGAAGGGGTATGATTGGCCATGGGGAAGAATGGCAAATGGTCTGGTATCTGACAGGCACAGGAGTCTGAAGGAGCAAAAAGGAAAACTAACCCAATGGCCTATACCTCCCCAACAAGATCCCTTAGAGAGTCTTGGGAGCTGTGTTGCCCTGTAAGCAAGATTCTGAATAATACAAGAAGTGGGTAGAGGGGTAGCATCAGCTTGCCTAGCCCTTTGCCTCCCTTCAGTTCTCTGGCTGCTGCAAGACACCTTGTCAGTAATTGTCCCCCAATCCCATATTACTTTGAGTCAAGTGACTGAGGAACCTCCCATTCACTCACACTGAATCATAGGCTGCATTTCCACTGGTTCAATTTATAGTCACGATCTACCTGAGTAAACAAACTATCAAGTATTTATGACAGAATATGTAAGGTGGAAAAGAAATTGATTACATAGGTGATAGGCTGAGAATCCAAGTGAGACAGGCAGATAACCTAGAGACCGCAGGAAGCCAGCATGACTTCTAGGCTTGAGGGGTAAGGAAGGAGGGACAGGGGTCATCTGATGAAAGTAAAATCACAGGCCTGCCCACAGGAGCTAGAGCCACAGATGAGAAATGTGCCTGAGCTTGAGGAAAGGAAAAAGTATCCTCTTTCCCTCATTCCTGCCCTTCAATCTGCCTCTGAGGTCTCTCTCATTAAGGAAACCAGAAGTCAATTAATATTAGAACCCGGGAAACACAGCTTACAGGGGTCAACCCCCTTGCAATCAGAGTGAGGGTGAGGTGGTGAAGAATGGAGGGACAATGGGAGAAGGTAGTATGACATAAACCAGGAGCTGGAATCACACGGCAAAACTGGAAGTATGTTAACTGCAGGAACCACAGAGGAGACATAGCAGAGGCACCACCCAAGGAAGAGACGGCAGAGCCTAAGTACCCTGGCTTCTCCATTTTCCCTGGCTTCCCACCAGTGCCTTCTATTGGTTAAACCCAGCCAGAAGGTAGTTGATTTGGGAGCTTGGGAAACGCTTGGAAAAGTACACCCTTCCAATGGGGCCTGGCCAAGGTGGCCTCCTTCATGGCATCTGGGACACAGACTCTCTGATTGACCCATGAAGGCACATGGACACTCTGGGCATTTCAAAGTACTTGTGTTAGGGGAGGTTACCAGAATGTATAAAATTCTAGGTAAAGAGGAAGGGCCAAAACTCTTAGCCCCAATTTCCCAGATTAGGGAATTGAGGACTCAACTAAGGTAAGTGCCCACGTTATTTGTGGTCCAGCTCTTCAGAGTACTCCTAGCTGTTCTTTCTCTGGTTGCCTGTGCTGTTAGTGAGAAGAGGCAACATCAAGGCCTGGTGCCTCAATTTTTTTCCCTCCCCAGGCCTCATCATTCCCATCCAGAAAATAGGCCAGGAGTTGGAATGAACCATCTCAAATTCTTAATGTTGTTGTACTCCCCAAATTCATATATTGAAATCTAATCCACAGTGTGACAGTATTAGGTGGTGAGGCCTTTGGGAAAAGACTAAATCATGAGGGCTCCAGTTTCATGAGTGGGATCAGTGACCTATAAAAAAGGCCCCAAAGACACACCTCACCCCTTTCACCATGTGAGGACACAGCAAGGAGAACTGTTAATAAACTAGAAAGTCACCAGACACCAAATCTGCTGGCACCTTGATCCTGGACTTTCCAGCCCCCAAAACTGAGACAAATAAATTTTTGTTGTTTATAAATTGCCCGGTATAAGGTATTTTGTTACAGCAGTGCAAGCAGACTAAGACACCTCCCTTTCGTCCTTCCTGACATTGCCATTAGCCTGGATCTTGGTCCTGCTTCGCACATGCCACTATCAGTCTGCACTCTCTCCTGCAATGGAAAAATTCTTTTGCTTTATTCAAAAAGATGGCCCCCAAGGACTAGATCCAAAGTGTAAAATGGCCCACGGGACTCCAGAAACCGGAGAGATCCCCATTCAGCTGCTAACTTGACAGAAAACCTCATGGAGAAGGTGGTATTTGATCTTTGCTTTGAATGGTGGGAAGAATTTTAATCAGCAGAGAGGAAGCAAAAGGTTATTAGTGGAGGGAACTCTATGAGCAAAAGCATAGAAGAGGGACAACCCAGGGCAGTTTGGTTTGAGTTCAGTGAATTTGAACAGGAGCTAGGTTGAGGACTAGACTGAAGAGAGCCATGAATACCTTGGTTCTTTAGACTTGAAGGTTTCAGTTCTTAGAATGGGATACTTACAGTCACAAAAATTACTTGCTGAGCATGTAGAGAACATGATCCCTGATTTCCCAGGACATATCTTCTAGCATTAACTGTCTTGTGTGCACATATCAATTTACTACTTAGAAGTTATTTGCACACCTATAATTTCATTTACTTCTTATAACAATTCTATGAGGCAAGCAGAACAGTTTTTGTACAGATGTGGCAATTGAAGCCCAGAGAAAGGAGTGGACTTGACACAGTGAGGCAGTGGCAGAGCCAGGACTGGACTCACAGGACTCCTGATGCCCAAGCCAGTGTCCTTTCCCAAGATGCTGTTTTGCCTCATGTGTGAATGTTAGCACTGAGGTGGTATGGTGCATGGAGGTTGCAAGCTCTGACTTCATTTTCCAGGCCTGGGACCCCCAACCCCCAGGATAGAGCTTGACACTAAGGAGTGATATAGCAAAGTAGGAAAAGGTGGGAGCCCGAGTAACTGGGGTTAAAGGGGCTGGGGTAAGCCACAGTGAGGGGATGGGCATATGGGAGGATCAGAGGCCTCCCTCTCCCTGCCTAGGGCTCGGAGGGGCCCCACTTCTACTTTGCTGGTTATTTCCAAACTCTAAAGGGGCTTCATTGTTCCCTCAGCCCTGAGGAAACTCTGTTCCTAAATGCTCAAGTCAACGACCATCTGATTCATCCTGGTATCTTCTGAGCTCTATCCACTTACAGGCACAGAAGAAATTAGCTTCCAGCTACTAGCCTGCTCACTAGCTCCTACTTTGCCAGTCTCCAAGTAAGCGTCTTCTTCCCAGGAGAAAATCAGAGGCTAGGCTGGTGGCACTATCTGGTCCAGGGATACCTCCAATGCTCTAGCTTGCAGTTTCTTCACCTCTTTGACTCTCGTGCCAACCCTCACTCTCCATTTTAGTATCCTTGGCCTTACTGGAAATGCGGGTTCCCCTTTCTAGTCAGAATTGCTTGCTTTCCCAGAAGATAAATTCCTGGAATGCTACAGTTTGATTCCACAGAATCTACTCAACAAATATTTATTGAGTACCTATTCTGTGCCAGACACTGTGTTTCAGGCACCACATAACTCAAATTTATCTCCATTCCCCTCTCCCCTGTCTTCCCTTCCCTCACTGTCCATCTTTCACTGTGTCTTCAATCACTTCAGTCTCCACACTAACTTTGGATCGTCATTGTCCTCTCCTAAGCTTGGTCTAATGAACACCACAGAAGAAATCGAAATGACTAATCATCATAGAAATCTAAAGAATTGAGAACAGAGTGATGGTTACTAGAGGCTGGGGGACTTTGTGGGGAAAGAAATGGGGGATTATTTGTCAAAGGGTACAAAGTTTCAGATAAACAGAATGTGATGGTTAATATTGAGTGTCCACTTGATTGGATTGAAGGATGCAAAGTATTGTTCTTGGGTGTGTCTGTGATATTGCTGCCAAAGGAGATTATTAATATCTGAGTCAGTGGACTGGGAGAGGCAGACCCACCCTCAATCTGGGTGGGCACAATCTAACCAGCTGCCAGCTTGGCTAGAATAAAGCAGGAAGAAGAACATGGAAGAAATAGATTGGCTGAATCTTCCAACCTTCATCCTTCTGCTATGCTGGATGCTTCCTGCCCTCAAACGTTAAACTCCAAGTTCTTCAGCTTTTGGACTCTTGGACTTACACCAGTAGTTTGCCAGGGACTCTCAGGTCTTCAGACACAGAGTGAGGCTGCAATGTCAGCTTTTCTACTTTTGAGGTTTTGGGACTGAGACTGGTTTTCTTGCTCCTCAGCTTGCACACAGCCTATTGTGAAGCTTCATCTTGTGATTGTGTCAACCAATACTTCTTAATAAACTCCCTTTTATGTATACATATATCCTATTAGTCCTGTACTTCTAAAGAACCCTATTACCGATTTTGGTACCAAACGTGGGGTGGTTCTAGAGGAACAGAATCTTAAGGATGGAGTTCTTTAGTTGGTTTTGAGGTTTCTGGAGTTGGCTGCTTACCATGATTAGACCCCAAAATGCTAAGAACTCTACTTCTAATAGTATGGAGAACACTGATAGTCCTTGGTGTGAACTGTTTAGAGAGCTGTGCAAAATAAACACACTTGATACTCCTGATTCACTGCTTGTGAGAGGCAAGGAGTTTAGTGACTACACATAATACCTTTGACCATATGTGGGGAACCAAGAAATATAATAATGCTGGTTGGTTGCTCCTAAGTTAACTGGACAAAATGATGAGAAAAAAATGATGAACTCAGGGATTCTAACTCCTAGCTCCAGAAATACATGCTGATCCACAGATCCTCTAAGATTACCCTGAATGAGAGTCTTATCTCCTATAGGGAAACAGTTGAAATTGTGGAAAATGGGACACAAGCTCTTATGCGAGTGGCTGACCTGCAATGAAAGGTGCATGCGCAGCCTCACCAGGTGTCTACTATTAAAGTGATGACATGGATTGGAAAAGAGTGGAACCCTGCAACTTGGGATGAGGACGTGTGGGAGGACCCTGATGAGTCTGGGGGCACTGAGTCCCTAAATTGTGATGAGCCTTTTTTGCCAGAGAAAACAGCCACCCTACCTCCAGTGGTGGCAACATCCCCTCCTCACCCATGCTGCCATCAGCCTTTCCACCTTTGTCTGAGGAGATTAATCATGAACTGATTGAGGCAACAGTGATGTCCTCCCCTGAGGCAGTTGCCAGGCAAGACAACGCTGATTCTCCTCAGAACCCGCCCACAACACCCTTGTTTGCTTCTAGACCTATGACTAGACTCAGGTACCAGCATGAACCTAGAGATGAGATTCAGACTGTGATCCACAAGGAGGTGCGCTACACACACCAAAAGAACTGCTTGAGTTTTCTAATTTGTAGAAGAACAAATCTGGAGAACAGACATGGGAATGGATATTAAGGATACGGAATAATGGTGGAAGAAACATAAAGTTGGGTCAGGCTGAATTTCTTGATATGGCCCCACTAAACAGGGATCCTGAGTTTAACGTTGTAGCTCGGGGAGTTAAAAAACGTTCTAATAGTTTATTTGCTTGGTTAGCTGAAATATGGATCAACAGATGGCCTACTATGAGCAAGCTGGAAATGCCTGATCTCCCTTGGTTTACTATAGAGGAAGGGATTCAAAGGCTTAGAGGGATTGGAAGGCTAGAGTAAATTAGTTACTTTACACCTACTCATCACAGCTGGGAGGATCCAGAAGACATACCCTTCAATAGTAGTTTGTGAAACAGATTTGTTAGGGGAGCTGCTCCTGCATCCTAGAAGAGCTCTGTGATTGCTCTTTTCTGTAAGCCAGATTTTACAGTGGGAACCACAGTAACTAATTTAGAAAATGTAAATGCAGTGAGAATAATTGGATCCCAAGGTGGCAGGGGCCAAGTGGCAGCACTCAACCGTCAAAGGCAAGATGGGTGTAGTTACTATGATGGACAGCAGAGGCAAAGCAGCAATCAGAATAGTCTGACTTATGCAGAGCACTGGCTTTGGCCAATTAACAAGGTGTTCCTGGAAGTGAAACAGATAGAAAGCCTACTGCATTCTTTCTTAATGTG
Organism: Plecturocebus donacophilus; assembly: GCA_004027715.1. Lineage (NCBI taxonomy): Eukaryota > Metazoa > Chordata > Mammalia > Primates > Pitheciidae > Plecturocebus > Plecturocebus donacophilus. The sequence goes on from PVKP010030281.1 coordinate 27,197, forward strand.
TATGAGCAGAAAACTTCGAGGTCAAGTAGACAAAAGACTAATTTGAATTGTAAAAATACAGAATCACGGCCCCTCAATCAATTTCCAGACTTGAACCAGTTTACAGACCCAGAACCCCTTGAATGAAGGTAAAGCAGAATGCCCTTAAGGAAAGACTCCACTACAATACCAACAATTTATTCTATTAATCTTTCTTTTTTTTTTCTTTTTTTATTGCAGTTTAGGTTTTGGGGTACATGTAAAGAACATACAATATTGTTGCATAGGTATACACGTGGCAGTGTAATTTGTTGCCTTCCTCCCCTTCACCTATATCTGGCATTTCTCCCCATGCTATCTCCCTGCAACTCCCCACCCCCCACTGTCCCTCCCCCATATTCCCCCAACATACCCCAGCGTATAGTGCTCCCCTTCCTGTGTCCATGTGTTCTCATTGTTCACCACCCACCTATGAGTGAGAACATGCGGTGTTTGATTTTGTGTTCTTGTGTCAGTTTGCTGAGAATGATGGTTTCCAGGTTCATCCATGTCCCTACAAAGGACACAAAATCATCGTTTTTGATGGCTGCATAATATTCCATGGTGTATATGTGCCACATTTTCCCTGTCGAGTCTATCATTGATGGGCATTTGGGTTGGTTCCAGGTCTTTGCTATTGTAAACTGTGCTGCAATGAACATTCGTGTGCATGTGTCCTTATAGTAGAACGATTTATAATCCTTTGGATATATACCCAGTAATGGGATTGTTGGGTCGAATGGAATGTCTATTTCCAGGTCCTTGAGGAATCGCCACACTGTCTTCCACAATGGTTGAACTAGTTTACACTCCCACCAACAGTGTAAAAGTGTTCCTATTTCTCCACATCCTCTCCAGCATCTGTTGTCTCTAGA
>PVKP010030282.1:0-28027 GCA_004027715.1 Plecturocebus donacophilus
TCACCACAGTCAAGTTGGCTTTATCCTGAGATACAAGGCTGAAGATGGCAGTATACAGGCTGAGGGCAAGGGGTGGTAAGGTTTATTGGGGTTTATCGATTACAGAACAGGCTCCTCTAGAAGGATATAAAGCACCGCCAGGTCCTTTGAGTTTCAAGCTGTGGCTTGTAGTGTTCTGGCGAATAATTTTGTTAGTTAAATTACTAAGGTTTAGGGCTAAGCATAGTGGGGTATCTAATCCCAGTTTGTACCTTAGCTATAGTGTGTTCAGGGTAATAAAGCCACTTTCGTAGGGTATTTTACCATAACTGGGGTTTTCTACAACTTAGTTATAGGTTAGCTTTATTGATAATAAGACTTAAACACTCTTTACGCCGGATTCTATCCGGCGTACACAAATCAATGTATGTTCAGCATACACAAATCAATAAATGTAATTCATCAAACAAACAGAACCAATAACCAAAACCACATGATTATCTCAATAGATGCAGAAAAGTCCTTTGATAAAATTCAACAGCCCTTCACACTAACCTCTCTCAATAAATTAGATATTGATGGAACGTATTTCAAATAATAAGAGCTATTTGTGAGAAACCCACAGCCAATATCATACCGACGGGGCAAAATCTGGAAGCATTCCCTGTGAAAACCAGATATATAGACCAATGGAATAGAACAGAGGCCTCAGAAATAATGCCGCACATCTACAATTGTCTGATCTTTGATAAACCTCACAAAAACAAGCAATGGGGAAAGAATTCTCTATTTAATAAATGATATTGGGAAAACTGACTAGCCGTATGCAGAAAACTGAAATTGGACCCCTTCCTTACACCTTATACAAAAATTAACTCCAGATGGATTAAAGACCTAAACACAAGATCTAAAACCAAAAAAAAAAAAAAAAAAAAAAAAACTTGGAAGAAAACCTAGGCAATACCATTTAGGACACAGGCATGGGCAAAGACTTCATGACTAAAATACCAAAAGCAATGGCAACAAAAGCCAAAATTGACAAATGAGACCTAATTAAACTAAAGGGCTTCTGCACAGCAAAAGAAACTATTAACAGACTAAGCAAATGACCCCCAGAATGGGAGAAAATACTTACAAGCTATGCATCCAACAGAGTTCTAATATCTTCAATCTGTGAGGAATATAATTCATTAAGGAAAAAAATACATAATCTCATTAAAAAGTACACAAAAGACATGAACAGATACTTCTTAAAAGAAGACAGGCAAGTGACCAACAAACATATGAAAGAAAGACCGACATCACTAATCATCAGTAAAATACAAATCAAACTACAATGCTATACCATCTCACACCAATCAGAATGGCTATTTTTAGAAAGTCAAAAAACAACAGATGCTGACAAGGCTGCAGAGGAAAGTGAATGCTTACACACTGTTAGTTGGAATGTAAATTAGTTCAGTCACTGTGGAAAGCAGTGTGGAGATTTCTCAAGCACTTAAAACAGAGCTACCATTCAACTCTGTAATCCTATTGCTGGATGTATATTGAAAAGAAAATAAGTTATTCTACCAAAAAGACACATGCACTCAGATGTTCATTGCAGCACTAATCACAATAGCAAAGACATGGAACCCACCTGGTGCCCATCAGTAGTATATTGGATAACGAAAACATGGTACTTATACACTATATAATTGCACACAGAAAGAATGAAATCCTGTTCTTGCAGCAACATGAATGCAGCTGGAGGCCATCGTCCTAAGTGAATTAACACAGGAACAGCAAACCAGATACTGCATGTTCTCACTTATAAGAGAGGGCTAAACATTGATTACTCATGGATGTAAATGTGGCAACAATAGACACTGGGGACTACTAAATGGGAGGGAGAAGAGGGAGGCAAGGGTTGAAGAAAAATGTAAGACACTTGTGAGTTTGCTGAAAACTTACACCACTGTGAAATGATTTTGTGTTCTTGGATAAGAAAACTCAACTTTGTAATAGTTTTAGTTAATTATTTTTTAAATTAATTAGTTTCTAAAGTAATTTATAAGTGCAACACAAAAATATTACAGCAAACCACCATGGCATGTGTATGCCTATGTAACAAACCTGCACATTCTGCACATGTACCCCAGAACTTAAAGTATAATAAATAAATAAATAAATTAGGCACACTAAGAGCTTAGCAATAATAATAATAAAACAGAACAATATAATAATACATTCAATAAAATATATTATTATTAATTATTAATATTTTTCACAGCTAGGTAAGGTGAAGATTTTACATTAAAATAAAATACAGATGCATCTTTTTTTTTATTGCATTTTAGGTTTTGGGGTACACGTGAAGAACATGCAAGATTGTTGCATAGGTACACACATGGCATTATGAATTGCTGCCTTCCTTCTCATCACCTATATCTGGCATTTCTCCCCATGCTGTCTCTCTCCAGCTCACCCCCCACTGTCCCTCCCCTATTTCCCCCGACAGACCCCAGAGTGTGATGCTCCCCTCCCTGTGTCCATGTGTTCTCATTGTTCAACACCTGCCTATGAGTGAGAATATGCAGTGTTTGATTTTCTGTTCTTGCGTCAGTTTGCTTTTTTTTATTGCACTTTGCGTTACTGTACTTTGCAAATTAAAAGTTTGCGGCAACCCTACTAAAGAAAGTCTATTGAGGTTATTTTTCAAATAGCATTTAGTTTACTTTATGTCTCTGTGTCACATTTTGGTAATTTATGCAATATTTCAAACTTTTATTATTATTATATTTGTTATAGTGACCTCTTACCAGTGATATTTAATGTTGCTATTGTTTTGAAATCGATTTGAAGGGCCACAAACTGTGCATATAAGACTGAACTTAATAGATAGATGTTGCGTGTGTTCTGATTGCTCCACCAAGTGACCATGCTTCTGTCTTTTTCCTTCTCCTTGAACATCCCTATTTCCTGAGATGTAACAATATTGAAATTAGGCCAATGAATAACCCTACAATGCCCTTCCTGTTCAAGTGAAAGGAAGAGTTGCATGTCTCTAACTTTAAATCAAAAGCTAGAAATGATTAAGCTTAGTAAGGAAGACACACTGAAAGTCATATTAGGCTGAAAGTGAGGCCTCTTGCATCAGTTAGCCAAGTTAGGAATGCAAATAAAAAATTATTGAAGAAAACTAAAAGTGTTACTCCAGTGAACACATGAATAATAAGAAAGAGAAACAGCCATATTGATGACATCGAAAACATTTTATTAGTCTAGTTAAAGATCAAATCAGCCACAGATTCCATTACATCGAAGTTTACTTAAGATTAAGGCCATAATTCTCTTCAATTCTGTTAAGGCAAAGAGATGCAAGGAAGCTGCAGCAGAAAAGTAGAACGCTAGCAAAGGTTAGTTCATTTCATGAGGTTTGAGGAAAGAATCTATCTTTATACATAAAAGTACACAGTGAAGGAGCTAGTGCTTATGCAGAAACTACAGTAAGTATTTTGCTAAGATCAGTGATGAAGGTGGCTACACTAAACAACAGATATTTCAATGTAGACAAAACAGTCTTGTATTGGAAGAAGATGCCATTGAAGACTTTCATAGCTAGAGAGGAGAAGTGAATGCCAAGTTTCAAAGTTTTGAAGGACAGACTGACTCTCTTGGTAGGGGATAATGCAGCTGTTGACTTTAAATTGAAGCCAGTCCTTACCATTCTGAAAATCCTAGTGCCCTTAAGAATCATGCTAACTCTACTCTGCCTGCTCTCTATAAATAAAACAACTTAGCCTTGATGACAGCACATCTAATTACAGGACTGTTTACTGAATATTTGAAGCCTGCTTTTGAGACCTACTGCTCAGGAGAAGATTTCTTTCAAAATATTACTGCTCATTGATAAGAGCTCAGATGGAGATGTACAAGAAGATTAATGTTTTCATGCCTGCTAACACAAAATTCATTTTGCAGCCCATATATCAAGGAATAATTTCAACTTTCAAGTCTTATTATTTAAGAAATAGATGTTGTAAGGCCATAGCTGCCACAGAGAGTGATTCCTCCAATAAAACTGGGCCAAGTAAATTAAAAACTTTCTGGAAAAAAATTCATCATTCAAGATGCCTATGTGTAATCCATGGGAGGATTTCATGATATCAACATTAAAAGGAGTTTGGAAGAAGTTAATTTAAACCTTCATGGATGACTTGGAGGGTTTTAAAACTTCCATAGAGGAAGTAACTGCAAATATGTTGTAAACCACAAAAGAATTAGAAGTAGAGCCTGAATAATTGACTGAATTGCTGAAATGTCATAATAAAACCTGAACAAATGAGAAGTTCCTTCTTATGAGTAAGCAAAAAAAGTGGTTACTTCAGATGGAATTTACTCTTGGTGAAGATGCTATAAACATTGTAGAAATGACAACAAAAGAGTTAGGATATCATATGAACTTAGTTACTGAAATATCTCTTCTGTTCTATTGGTCTTGCTGTATGATCATGCTTAATATGGCACTGTTTTAATTACAAGCTTGATAGTATGCTTTAATATCTGTCAGGATTGTATTTCTTCATTGTTCTTCTCTCACAAAGTTATATTGACACTTCTTGTTTATAGGTATACCTTAGAGATATTGTGGGTTTGGTTCCGGACCACCACAATAAAGCAAATATTGCAATAAAGTGAGTCACACAAAGTTTTTTTTATATATGTAAAAGTTATATTTATATTATACTGTAGTCTATTAAGTGTGAAATAACATTATGTCTAAGAAAATAATGTACATATCTTAATTAAATATAGTATACTGCTAAAAAATTCTCATGATCATCGGAGCCTTCAGTGAGTTTTACTGGTGAGTTTTACACCATCCTTTTACAGGTAGAGATCTTGCCTCCATGTGGATGGCTGCTGACTGATCAGGGTGGTGGTTGGTGAAGGCTAGGGTGGCATGGCACTTTCTTAAAATAAGACAATTATAAAATTTGCCACATCAATTAACTCTTCCTTTCATAAAAGATTTCTCTGTAGCATATGACAGAGTTTAATAGAATTTTACCCACGGTAAAACTTCTTTCAAAATTGGAGTAAATCTTCTCAAATCCTGCCACTGCTTTACTTTATTTATATACATATATTTTTAATTATACTGTAGGTTCTGGAGTACATGTGCAGATCATGCAAGATTGTTGCATAGGTACATACATAGCAATGTGATTTGCTGCCTCCATCCCCGTCCTTCCCCTAACCTCCCCCAACAGACCCCAGCATGTAATGCTCCCCTCCCTGTGTCCATGTGTTCTCATTGTTTAACACACGCCTATGAGTGAGAACATGCAGTGTTTGATTTTCTGTTCTTGTGTCAGTTTGCTGAGAATGATGGTTTCCAGATTCATCTATGTCCTAAACTCATCATTTTTTATGGCTGCATAGTATTCCATGGTGTATTTGTACCACATTTACCTTGTCCAGTCTATCATCGATGGACATTTGGGTTGGTTCTAAGTCTTCGCTATTGTAAACAGTACTGCAATGAACATATGTGTGCATGTATCTTTATAACAGAACAACTTATAATCCTTTGGATATATACCCAGTAATGGGATTGCTGGGTCAAATGGAGTTTCTATTTCTAGGTCCTTGAGGAATCACCACACTGTCTTCCACAATGGTTGAACTAATTTACACTCCCACCAACAGTGTAAAAGTGTTCCTTTTTCTCCACATCCTCTCCAGCATCTGTGGTCTCCAGATTTTTTAATGATCACCATTCTAACTGGTGTGACATGGTATCTCAATGTAGTTTTGATTTGCATTTCTTTAATGACCAGTGATGATGAGCATTTTTTCGTATGTTTGTTGGCCTCATATATCTCTTCTATTGAAAAGTGTCTGTTCATATCTTTTGCCCACTTTTGAGTGGGTTTGTTTTTTTCTTGTAAATCTATTTTAGTTCTTTGCAGATTCTGGATATTAGCCCTTTGTCAGATGTATAGATTGCAAAAATGTTTTCCCATTCTGTTGGTTGCCAGTTCACTCTAATTATTGTTTCTTTTGCTGTGCAGAAGCTCTGCAGTTTAATTTGATTCCCTTTGTGTATTTTGGCTTTTGTTGCCAATGCTTTTGGTGTTTTAGTCATGAAGTCTTGCCTATGCCTATGTCCTGAATGGTTTTGCCTAGGTTTCCTTCTAGGGTTTTTATAGTGTTAAGTCTTATGTTTAAGTCTTTAATCCATCTGGAGTTAATTTTAGTGTAAGGTGTCAGGAAGGGTCCAGTTTCTGCTTTCTGCACATGGCTAGCCAGTTTTCCCAACACCATTTATTAAACAGGGAATTCTTCCCCCATTGCTTGTTTCTGTGAGGTTTGTCAAAGGTCAGATGGTTGTAGATGTGTGGCATTGCCTCAAAGGCCTCTGTTCTGTTACATTGGTCTATATCCCTATTTTGGTAGCAGTACCATGCTGTTTTGATTACCGTAGTTTTGTAGCATAGTTTGAAGTCTGGCAGTGTGATGCCTCCAGCTTTGTTCCTTTTGCTTAGAATTGTCTTGGCTATGCGGGCTCTCTTTTGGTTCCATATGAAGTTTAAGGTGGTTTTTTCCAGTTCTGTGAAGAGGGTTGTTGGTAGCTTGTTGGGGATAGCATTGAATCTATAAATTACTTTGGGTAGTATGGCCATTTTCACGATCTTGATTCTTCCTAACCATAAGCATGGAATGTTTTTCCATCTGTTTGTGTCTTCTCTTATTTCCTTGAACAGTGGTTCGTAGTTCTCAAAGAGGTCCTTTACATCATTTGTTAGTTGTATTCTCAGGTATTTTATTCTCTTTATTGCAACTGTGATTGGGAGTTCCCTCTTGATTTGGCTCTCTGTTAGTCTGTTATTGGTGTATAGGAATGTTTGTGATTTTTGCACTTTGATTTTTGTATCCTGAGACTCTGCTGAAGTTGTTTATCAGTTTATGGAGATTTTGGGCTGAGATAATGGGGTCTTCTAAATATACAATCATGTCATCTGCAAATAGAGACAATTTGACTTCCTCCTTTTCTAATTGAATACCCTTTATTTCTTTTTCTTGCCTGATTGCTCTGGCTAGAACTTGCAATACTATATTGAATAGGAGTGGTGAGAGAGGGCATCCTTGCCTAGTGCCATATTTCAAAGGGAATACTTCCAGTTTTTACCCATTCAGTATGATATTGGCTGTAGTTTTGTTGTAGATAGCTTTTATTATTTTGAGGTATGTTCCATTGATACCTAGTTTATTGAAAGTTTTTAGCATAAAGTGTTGTTGAATTTTGTCGAAAGCCTTCTCTGCATCTATTGAGATAATCATGTGGTTTTTGTCTTTGGTTCTTTTATGTAGTGGATTACATTTATAGACTTGCATATGTTGAACCAGCCTTGAATCCCCAGGATGAAGCCTGGGAATCTCCTTGTCTGTGGGCAGTAAAAACTCATTTGGAAAGGCATTAATCACTCATCCTCTGCTTTGTTCTCACTGGGAAGTGCACTCCAGAGCTGTTCCTATTTGGCCATCTTGGATCTCTCGCCACTGATTTATTAACCAAGTTCATGTGATAGGTGAGACATCTTAAGTAATTGGAAAAAAGATAGACTATTGAATTAATGGTGTTGTAACATTGTGGCTAACATCTGAAAAAATGAAATTATGTCCATATTTGATACTGCATACCAAGATAACTTCCAAAACAATACAGGTTTTAATGCAAAAACCAAAATGTTAAAAATACTAAGAATAATACAAAAATTATTTTATAATCTCAAAGGGAAGATGATCTCTGTGACTATTATATAAATTCCAGAAGCCACAAAAGAGTAGCCTAATATATTCACCTCTGTAAAACTTGTAACTAACAAACAAAAAAAAAAAACTTCCATATCATGAAAACACTAAACACAAAGCAAAAACATGTAGTAAACTGGGAAAAAATTCTTCTAATTCATTTATTTGACTAAAGGCTAAGCTCTCATGTATGTAAGAGCTCTTATTGCTAAAAAGAGATAACAACCCAGAAGAAAAATAAAAATTTTACAAACAGATGTTTTACAGAAAGTAAACTGCAAATGACTCTTGAACATATAAAAAGATGTCACTCCTGATGAGAGAAATATAAGTGAAAACTATATTGAGGTATATTTTACCTATCAGATTTGCAAAATTAAATTTCAAAATTTGCTAACATAGCATTGGTGAGGAAGTAGGAAACAGACGCTTTCATACATCAACTGTGGAATGGCAGATTGGTACAATATGAAGAAGCGGCACTTTGGCAGTGTATATTGCAATGGTTCATATCCTTTCAATTTAACTAATCTACTCCTAAGAATTTACTGGAGAGGTTACTTGCATATATGCCAATAAAGATGTACAAGGTTATATGTGTAAAACTGTGCAGCCCTATTTGTGACAGCAAATATTTGTAAACAGCCTATTTTCATCTTTATAGAAATAGTAAAATAAATGATATACCTAACCAAATACTATTTAAATGTTTTTAAATTCTCATGTATTAACATGAGAAGATTTTCAAGATAAACTTAGTGGAGAGGAAAGCCAAGTTTGTAACAGTCTATTACAACACCATCATGTAGAAGTGTGTGTGTGTTTTCCTTATTTAAAAAATAATATCTGAAAAGATGAAGAAACTAGGTCAGATGCAGTGGCTCATGCCTATAATCCCAGCACTTTGCGGGGCTGGAGAGGTGGACAGCTTGAGCCCAGAAGTTTGAGACCAGCTTGGGCAATATCCTGTCTTTACAAAAAGTGGAAAAAGTAGCTAGGTGTGGTGGCACACATTTGTAGTCCCAGTTACTCAGGAGTCTGAGGTGGGAGGATCCCTTGAGCCCAGGAGGCAGAGGTTGCAGTGAGCTGGAATCCTGCCCCTGCATTCCAGCCAAGGTGACCGAGCAAGACCTTGTCTCAAAAAACCGAAACAAAACAAAACAAACTAAAAGTGATTACCCACAGGAAGACAGAGGAGTGAATAGTGCGGATGGCACACAGGGAAGGGAAGAAAACTTTTCACCACTTATCTTTTATACTTCTTGATATTTGTTTCATGCTTATTAAACAGTAGCAATTTATTAAATAAAATAGTTTTAAAACTGAGATATATATTCCAAGTTTGCCACAATATTACAAAACTTAATTTTCTGAAATGTAATCTAGTTTTGATATTCATTTATAAACCTGAAGTGGTGTGGCACACTTGTATCTTTGTTTATTCCTTGGCCCTCTGCAGGCTACGTTCTACTGCATTTGCTCTTTCAGAACTCACTAACAGCTTCCTAATTCCCAAATCCAATAAAGACTTTTCCATTCTCCTCTCATTTGAATTCCCTTCTGTGCTGGATGCTGCTGACCACCTGCTTCCTTATTGAAACACTGCCCCTTTGTTAGTACTTTATCACCTACTAAAATCCTGAGTCTTAGTCCTTCTAAAACCCAGGCTCTCCTTCCTAGCATTTACTCTTCCCTGAGCTCTACCAATAGCAGGATAAGAATAAGATTGTTTTCAATTGTCTTTCCTGGTTAAAACCTTACCATCCCTGACACTGGCTGGAGCTTGTAATACTTACTGTCTAAAGCACTTAATAATCAAAAGCTCTCTTGCCAAAAACTAAAGATTAACTTTGGTTGAAGAGGCAGGAAATAATTAGGAGCGTTGTTATTTCATTTTCTTCTAGTTACTATTCTCTGTTTTGAAGGTGGTACACAGAGTACTTAGGAACAGTAGGATTGGAGCCTGGGACTTGAGAGGAACAGCCTTTGAAATCAGATTACCTGGGCATAAAGCCTAACCTCATTCCTAGCTAGCGTGTAACCTTGAGCGAGTTATTCAAACTTTACCAAAGTGTGTTACTACAACTGTGCCTGTCTTGTTTACTTCTCCCTAAAATGGAGGAACCAGGATAGTACATAATTCATTGCACTCTTGGGTAGTAGTTACGAGGTAATAGATGTAGAATCACTTTTAACCATTCCTGGCATCCAGGCTCTTGCATCTATGGCTAAAAAAGTCCATGTAGAAGACTGTAGAGCACTAACTCCAGAGTCAGAATCCTTATTTCTAGTCTTCTCTTTTCTGCTACTACCTTGATCTATGTTTTGAATATATTTTCTGAGTTTCAGCCTCCCTATTTATAAAACAGGAAGCTAAAATACAATCTCCAAAATTCTTTTCTGTCAATATAATTCTAAACTTCTCCTTTGAGGAACAATGCCTTAAACCCGTTACTTCAAAGTCTCATAGCTAAAGCACTGCTTTGTATATGAATTGGGAAGCTTTTCTGAAGGTCAGGGTTAATGATTTTATAAAATGAGAAATCTACAGGCTTATTTTATGAAGATATTTAGTATGTTACTTATTTTTAAACAAAGCCACTTCTGTTAGGACAAGAAAAAATCTTATGCTTAAGAGAGAAAGTGGTTCTAAAGTTGAATGTTTATCTAATCAACATAGACCAAAATTGCATAGATTAGAAATAGGTTGATCAAGCGGGGCACAGTGGCTTATGCCTTGGGAGTCTGAGGCAGGTGATCGCTTGAGCTCAGGCATTCAAGACCAGCCTGGGCAACATAGCAAGACCTCTGACTCTATAAAACACACACACACACACACAAAGCTGGGCATGTTGGTGCATGCCCGTAGTACCAACTACCCAGAAGACTGAGATGGGAGGATCTTTTGAGCCATGATCATGCCACTGCACCCCAGCCTGGCCACCAGAGCAAGACCCAGTCTCAAAGAAAGAAAAGAAAAGAAGAGAGAAAGAAAGAGAAAAAGAAAAAAAAAGAAATCAGTTGATCAACAGAAAAACCCTTCCATTAGAAATAAGGTATTTATTTTGACATCACTAAGTTGAAATTTGACTATTAGACCTCAATCTTATTTTTGAAAACAAGTTACTCCTTAAATCTCACATTCTTCTGGCCCCTTGGCTAAACCTTTGGGGCTCTGTCTTTAATACTTTACTCTCACTTACTCCTTAAGTCCAGTGTAGTCCTGATCCTAAGCTGATCTTTTGCTTCACTTCATTGCCACAGTGTCTAAATTTTCTACACATCTCAACCTGGTGGCTAAAGATTGGCTGACTTTGGCCTTTTTACTTTCAAGAAATCACAAAGTCCACTGTCAAGTGCCTTCTTTAAAGCACTTCCCCTGAATACTTGTATTTCCAGAATTCACATTGGTTTGCTACTGTCCCATTAGTAAGTATAAATTTCACTGCCAGACTCAGAGTTAGGCCTCCTTTATCTACTCTAGCCTCTTTTCTTCCCCTCTGTTCCGTATATTTTGGTTTCCTCATGGACTCCATACACAATTTCCTTCTCATTACTGATTTCATGCAGGAAAGTAACATGTCAAGCCTTTTTGTGTGGGGAGAGGAACTTGTTCTGCTGCCCAGGCTGGCATGCAATGGCACAATCATAGCTCACCACAGCCTTGAAGTCCTGGGCTCAAGTGATCCTCTTGCCTTAGCCTCCTGAATAACTAGGACTACAGGTAAGCATCAACACACCTAATTTTTTTGTAGCTATGTTGTCATTTTTTTGTTATGTTGCCCAGGCTGTCGAGCCTTATTTTTTTTTATTGAAATTTTATATATTTACTGACATATTTCTATGTATTTGCTATTAATAACTCAGTTTCATGGCTGAAATTATTTCAGGTTCATGCATTATAAAAAAACTTAAACAGTCATCATAATGCAGCAATGTACTTACTTTTTGGGAATATATGACTTGAACTTAAAAATTAGTTCTTTTGTTGACCAGTTGTGTTTCTATTGGCAAGTCATACTCTGAGCCTCACAACAATGTTATAAATATTAAATGAAGATTTAATATTTTCATTTAATATTTAATATTTTGTCAGCCCTAATTGCAATGTCAGTACCATTGTTTTCTATATGTTATTTCCATACAGAACAACACATCCTTAAAGTATTAGATAAATAGAAAGTCTGTTAGAAGGTGTTTAATAAGTATATGAAATATGCTTTAAAAAGCCATGAAGTGAGTTTCAAATGTAAAAAAAAAATTGGTGTTAACTGTAAAGCCATTGGTATTACCACAATTTAGTCCTAAGTATTCAATTAGATGGCAATTCTTATAAGAAGGAATTATAACAATAAAATTGATGAGACACTGTTTACTGAAGTGTTTGCTAAAAGAAACATTACTATCAGCTGACTACACCCATGGCAAGCTACAAGAGACCTTTCCTAATTGCATTGTGTTGTCACTGATAAAAGATCTATTTCTATGACTAGAGAGAGCCTAATTAGGGCCTCTTTGCAGAGTAATTCTGATTCTATATATTTTTTTCCTGTGACCATTCTTTGTGGTATCCACAGGCAACTGCATTGAAATCAGTGGAAACTTGACCTATTGAGGAAGTTTAATGGGAAATGCTAATGACCAGAAAATGTTAATAAGCTGGGAATATATATCCTATTCTAGCTGAGATGAAAAGCATCATAAGAGAATAATTAACGTTAGAGCTCACAACTTGGTTGTCAAATTATTTTATAATAATTTAAGAATATAGGACTAAAAAGCAGAAATACAAAATACTTTGAAAGATTATTTAGTTGTTGAAGTGTCTTTTGTAAGAAGTGGATAAACTCTATGGATTCTTGAATATTGTTTTCTAAATTTTCTACACTACTTTAGCATTCACTGAAAACAAAAGTTAAAACTGAAGTAGTAACAAAAGTAGAGTTTGTGTATATCTATGAAAAGCTAAGACTTTTGGTCTTAGCAGAGACTTTTTAAAGAGATTTTTGTCTTAGACAGAGACAGCCAACTGTCCAGCAAAATTTGGACTTCCTTTCCCATAGTTTAGAGTTGATGTAGAGATGCAATTGCCTAGATAGTGATTATACCTCCAAATTCTCTTTGCATCCAAGTAGGACCATGTGACCAGTCATCCCTACTGGGATATGAACAAGTGAACCATTTCTGAGATAGAGGAAGAAAGGAAGGAGAAAAAAAGAAATACCAATTTTAAAAAATCTAAATTGTGAGTTGCTTAATGTGTTTCAATAGGACAAGTATAGATTATTTAACTGAGTTGTTACCTAATTCAGTAAAATGCCTAAAGAGTAGGACATGATTTAAAGTTATGTCTTGATTATAAATAACTCTCAGATATCCCTGGCCACTGGAGATAGAGCTTCATCCCTGGCCGCTGGAGATAGAACTCTGCTAAATAAATTATTATTAATCCTAGATTTCCTTACTAGGAAGAAGTTCATTACAGTTTCAGCCAAAGGAAGAAAGTGAAGAGCAAGGAATTGAGCTGTACATAATAAAAGACCCAAGCATTTGAGCAGGTGTTACTTCAGTTCTGATAAAAACAATTAGTATTCAGTGGGTATGGTGTGTTAGTGGAACTGTGATTGGTGGTGGCCAGAGACCACTGAAACAAGAGCCAGAAAGCTAGAAACTTAGAAACATTCTATTTAAATTTAAGTCCCAGGTAGGTAACCGTAAGAATGAGCTTGATGACTTCAAAGAAGTTTTAGTCGGAAAATAGACATGTAGCCTCTGACAAAAAGGAGGGTTTTGCATAGCTAGGTCAGAACCGTATTTTTTTAATTTGGGAGCAGTTAAATTTTGCATCTATCCTCCTTAAGGGATGAATTAATTGGATATTAGAGTGGATTCTGAAGGATAGATGCAAAATTTAATAGGAAATCAAGGGTTTTTTTCATCCTTTTACAGTAATATTCAATTAAATTATGTAATAATAAAGCAATACAGACAGCATAAACATTTGGGGGTATACAATGACTGTTGGCACATCAGCCATTGCTTTATTACAAACTACCCTCAAAACTTAGTGCTTCAAAACACTTACTTTTTAACATTTTTAATTAAAAAATAGTAATTGTATTTATATGGGGTACAATATGATCTTTTGATGCATCTATACATTGCATAAGTTAAATCAAGATTAAATCAAGCTAATTAACATGTCTAACCCCTCATCTACTTGTCTTTTTGTGTGATGAAATATTTAAAATCTAGTCTTTCAGAAATTTTGAAATATGTTATATAATGTTATAAATATGGTCACCATGCGGCACAATGGACCACTAAAATGTTTTCTAGAACTAAAAATAGGACTATTTTCTGTCTAACTGAAACTTTGTATCCTGTGACCAAAATCTTCTCTTCACCATCTCCAGACTCCCTACCATGGATAATCACCATTCTACTCTTTGTTTCCATGAGTTCAAAGTTTTTATTTTTGCATTTGTGAGAATGCAATAAATATACGGTTATTAACTATAGTTACCATGTTATACAAGAGATCTCCTGAACTTATTCCTCCTACCTAATTGAAATTTTATATCCTTTGACCAACATTTTCTCAACCTCTTCCTTCTCTTCCCACTGTCCTAACCCCTGGTAACAACCTTTGTACTCCCTACTTCTATGAGTTCAACTATTTTAGATTTCACCTAGAAGTGAGAACATGGTTTCTGTTCTTGGCTTGTTTCACTTGACATCTTGGCCTCTAGAGTCACCCACATTGAAGGAAATAACAGGATTTTCTTCTTTTTATGGCTAAATAATATTACATTGTGTATATGTACTAAATTTTCTTTATTTTCTCCTCTGTTTGTAGACACTTAAATTGATTCCATATCTTGGTTATTATTCATAATGAGAAATAAACATGAGAGAACAGATATCTCTTTGACATACCAATGTAATTTCCTTTGGATATATACTCAGTAGTGAGACTGCTGGGTCATATGGTAATTTTATTTTTAGTTTTTTTTTTTTGAGAAACCTTCATACTGTTCTCCATAATGGCTGTCTAATTTACATTTCCATCAACAGTGTACAAGGGTTTTCTTTCTTTCACATTCTTGCCAACACTTATCCTTCTTTTTTGATAATAGCTATTCCAACAGGTATAAGATGATATCTCATTGTGGCTTTAATTTACATTTTTCTTAAGATTAGTTATATCGAACATTTAAAAAATATATTTGTATGTATTATTTTGAGCAATGTCTATTTAGGCCTTTTGTTCATTTTTAATTGGATTGCTTTCTTGCTATTGAGTTTTAAATATATTTTGGGTATTAATTGACCCTTTATCTGATATATGGATTCCAAATATTTTCTCCCATTCCACAGGTTGTCTCTTTGTTGATTTTTTTCCTTAGTTGTGCAAAACCCTTTTAGTTTGATGTTCTGCCGTTTGTCTATTTTTGCATTTGTTGCCTGTGCTTTCAGGTTTATATACAAAAAAATTATTATCCAGACCAATGTCATTAAGATGCTCCCCTGTGTTTTCTTCTAGTAGTTGTACAATTTCAGGTCTTTTGTTTAAGTCTTTAATCCATTTTGAGTTGATTTTTGTATATTGTGTAAGATAAGGACCTAATTTCATTCTTCTGCATGTGTGTATGCAGTTTTTCCAACATCATTAGAGAAGGGGCAGTCCTTTCCCCATTATTGTTCTAGATACCCTGATCAACAATGAGTTGACTGTAAATGTATGAATGTATTTCTGGGCTCTCTCGTCTGTTCCACTGGGCTAAGTATCTGGTTTTATGCCAGTACCACACTGTCTGATTATTATGGTTTTGTAGTATATTTTGAAGTCAGGTAGTGTGATGTCTGTAGCTTTGTTTCTTTTGTTTGTTTGTTTGAAATGGAGTTTCACTTGTGTTGCCCAGGCTGGAGTGCAGTGGTGTGATCTCAACCTACTACAACCTCTGCTCCAGGGTTCAAGTTATTCTCCTGCCTCAGCCTCCCAGGTAGCTAGAATTACAGGTGTGTGCCACAATGCCAAGCTGATTTTTGTATCTTTAGTAAAAGCAGGGTTTCACCATGTTGGAAGGCTGGTCTCAAACTCCTAACCTCAAGTGATCCACCTGCCTCAGCCTCCTAAAGTGCTGATACTATGTAGGCATGAGCCACTGAGTCCAGCCTTTGTTTCTGTTTGTTTTTTGTGGGATTTTTGTTTTTGTTCAAGATTCTTTTAGCTGTTTGGGGTATTTTGCAGTTTCAGGTACATTTTAAGATTATTTTTATGTTTCTATATAAAATGTCATGAGAATTTTCATTGAGATAACTTTGAATCTATAGATCATTTTGAATAGTATGTACATTTTAACAATATGAATTATTTCAATATATGAACAAGGAGTATCTTCCCATTTACTTATATCTTCTTCAGTTTATTTCATCAATTTTTATAGCTTTCAGTGTGCATGTCTTTCACTTTTGATTAAATTTTATTTCTATGTATTTTATTGGTTTTTTTTTAAGCTATTGTAAATGAGATTGTTTTCCTGATTTCTTTTTCAGATAGTTAGCTGTTAGTATATAGTGATGCTATTTATTTTCGTATGTTGATTTTGTCTTCTCTAACTTTACAGAATTTGTTTCCTAGGTCCAATAGATTTTTGGTAGATTCTTTAAGGTTTTATAAGATCATGTCATCTATAAACAGACACAATTTAACCTTTTCATTTCCAATTTGGATGCCTTTTGTTTTTTTTCTCTTATCTAATTGCCCTGGCTAGGATTTTCAGTACAATGTTAAATATTAGAGGTAAAAGTGGGCATCCTTGTGTTGTGCCTGATTTTAGATTAAAAATTTTTAACCTTCCCCCATTGAGTATGATGCGAGCTATGAATGTGTCATATATAACCTTTATTGTGTTCAAGAACATTCCTCTATATCTGCTTTGTTGAGAGTTTTTATCATAAAAGGGTGTTGAATATTGTCAAATTTTTTGGCTTCAATTCAGGTAATTGCACGTTTTTTCTCCTCCATTCTGTTAATGTGTTGTATCACATTTACAGAGTTGTCTTTGTTTAACTCTTCTTGTATCCCTGGGATAAATTCCACTTGAACATTGTGAATAATGTGCTGTTGAATTTAATGTGCTATTCAATTCAGTTTGTCAGCATTTTATTGACAATTTTTACACATATGTTCATCAGGGATATTGCCTTGTAATTTTCTTTTTTTCTTTTTCTTTTTTGTAGTGTCCTCATCTGGCTCTAACCTGATAATACTGACATTATAAAAGAGTTTGGAAACATTCCCTCCTCCTCAATTTCATGAAAATGTTTGGGAAGGATTGGTAATAATTATCTAGATGCTTGATGTTTACTGTTGAGTGAAGCCATAATATTCTAAAGTGTTCTTTGACAGGAAGCTTTTTATTACTGAATCTATCTCCTTATTCATATTTATCTGTTCAGATTTTCTATTTCTTTATGTTTCAGTCTTGGTAAGTTGTATGTCTCTA
The DNA here is from genome assembly GCA_004027715.1 of Plecturocebus donacophilus. Classification (NCBI taxonomy): domain Eukaryota; kingdom Metazoa; phylum Chordata; class Mammalia; order Primates; family Pitheciidae; genus Plecturocebus; species Plecturocebus donacophilus. The sequence goes on from PVKP010030282.1 coordinate 17,292, forward strand.
GGAGTTTATCAGTTTCTTCTAATTTAATTTGTTTCTGTATAATTGTTCATAGTAGTCTCTTATAACCCTTTGTATTTCATTGTATCAATTGTAATGTTCTGTTTTTCCCTTTTATTTATTTGAATCTTCTCTCAGAAAATAAAATTTTTAATGGCATTCATTGGTTTCAAAACTATAGGTTATAATAACACGTATCTTATATATTTCCTCAACCAAGATAATTCATTTAACTAGCAATAATATTTTATAATGATTGAATATAAGTGAATATGATTATATTACTAGATGTGGCCAAAATTATTCCCTTTCTGCACTATAGATGTTATGGAATTGTTAAGTGACTTTATCACAAGCTATTAGGTTCTGAATGTAACATGTTATATTAATGGTATAATTGTGACATCTTTTCCAAATTCATATAATTTATATTTACCATTGGTATAAAAGGTAAAGCCTTTGAAAGAAACACTTACCTAGACCAATAAACAATTTCTTGAAGCACTATATCTAAGGTTAAATTTCATTACTCACCTTCCCAAATCTCTAAGAGAATTCCAGGTGTGTCACATAATGGTCAATCTATTTTAATCAACATTTCTAATGATAGATATGTCAATGTAATTAAAGACATAAAACAATTCCTTGAAATTACCAGTATGACCTATACTGAAGTACAAATTTAATGGCAGGTTGAAAGATTCGATGTTTGACTACTAATTCTTTTAGTGTGTACTACTACTACTGATAATAATAATAATAATAACAATAATAATAATAAAGCCTTAATAGACTTTATGGTTCACAAAATATATTCTCACAGTGTATTCTTTCCTAAGTGATTGTGAGGACTGTGCTCTATGACCAGCACTATTTTCTACTTAATAATGTCTCAGATTTGGCCAGTGCCTCTTTCAAAATTGTGTTAACTCTGATACTACCTGGAAGATCTGTTGCACTTCTGATTTTTCTTGGAAGTTCATAAATAATCTGCCTCATTTACGATTGCCTCTCAGTATGTCCTTTCTGTGTTACTTTTCACATTTCTAGTTGTAACATCTGTTTCAGCCCTCTCACAGCAATCTTCTGGGATTCTAGCTTTCATCACTTACTGTGAATACCAACTGGACCATGTATAGGAAACTTTGCTTTAAGAAATTTAAGCTGGCTGTGGTCCAGTACTCTGTTGAGTATAGTAATGCCTGACTTTAGAATTTTCTTTAATTATGGCTAAGCAGTAATGAAGTTAGTTAGATAATGTAATATACAATGGGAGGAAATAAGCTTGGTGGGAAACTATTCTGCTCAAAATACTTTTAAACTTTTCAGAAAAAATTTAAAAGTTTTACTCAAAAGAATCACTAGGGGCAAAATCTAGATTTAAGACAAATGCAGAAAGCAGGATATAAAATATTTAGAGTCAGTGCTTAGCCAAGAATTGATTCAAAGTAAATTAAACATTTTTTAAAAAAAAGCTTGAAGGAGGAAACTATAAATGATGTGTCTTCTGAGGGAGTGAGGGAAACATTTTTACTTATGAGGAATTGGCTAATCTTAGGTTAGTCACAAGTTTGTGAGTTTTCATTATTATTATTTATTATTATTATTATTTGGTCATCTGGATAGGAGAGGTATGAACTGTTTGGAAGTCACTTATGTCTTAGGTAAATAATTAGGACTAGAGTGGATGTATTCATGTATTCTATCTAATTAGAGCAGGCAGGAGTGATAAATTGAAACCTTGTCAGGTATTTCTGCACCCTCTGAATCAAACTCTAGAAGCATTAGACACACCATAGGAACTTGTAAAAATGCAAATTCTTAGGCTCCACCTCATATTCTTGTACAGAAGATTTGGGGTGAAAATCTAGAATCTGAATATTGGATTTTTAGACAGATGTTCCATGGAACACATTTTTAAAAAACACTGCTATATTGTATGATAAATTTATCATTCCCTACTAAAACAAGAAAGAGAGCTTGTTTAAACAGTAAAATGAATAAAAATTACCATGAAATGTGAAATATGAATTTGCCGTATTTGCAAAAACTGCCAAAGTTTTGTAGGCAAAGCAGCAGTACTTCAAGTATTTACAAACAGACATCTGCATACATTATGCAGTAGATACACACCCTATTTCTTTAATCATTAATTTTTAGTGTTAGAACCATTGAGAAAAAGTCTAATATGTACAAATCTGACATGAGCATGGCCACAGAATTGAATGTAGACTCTGACAGGCCACCTGCGTTCAAATCCTGCACTATCACTTAATAGATGAGTGGACTTGTATACATTTCTTAACCTCTTTGTGCCTTAACTTTCTTATCTGTAAAATGGGAATGATGATAATATCTCATGGAGATGATTGAGGAGAGTAAAGTATTTCATGCATATAAAATGTTTAGAAACTTTCCTGGACTATCATAAGCCCTCAATTAACAATTTATTAGTTATCCAGTAGATAACTGCTAAAATAAATAAACTGATAGATTACAATAACATATTTGGGATTAATTGAAAACATTATTGCTTAGCCTAAAATGTTAATGCATAAGGAGAATAGAGAATAAAGTTAAAATTAGAGTAAAGGCTCTACTCTGATCTTAAGCACTAGCTATCTCTCAAGTTGCTTACTAGTGTATTTTCTAAGTAAGATTTTCAAAAAATTCTTAATTTTTTGTCCTATTTTTAAGAGAAAAAGAAAAAAGAACTGACTGGAAATAATTTAGGGATACTAGAGCAAACTTCTAATTTGCTTTCCTTCTGTGGAATCGTGTTCTCCTGTTTTCTGTTCTTCTCCCCACTATTGTATTTTCCTGAGGCCATGATTGAATCAGAAAAATGTTTTTCACCTTTACCCTCTTCTTTCCTATATTCAAAAACAGTACAATTTTTATATAACTTGACTCATAATAAAATAAAAAACACAAAATTCACAAAAGAGTGTTTTCTTCCTTGGACTTATGGCCAAAAGGTGAACAATCAGAAAAGCAAAGATTCTGAGACTCTTGTATGTTAAAGAAAATTAGCCTGGCCATCACCACTTCAACTCCGTGGTAGACTGTCCAGCTAGTAAGCCATACGGGACTCACAAGAGAGGATGTTGTTTATTAGAATGCATGTCTATCAATAGCAAAGCTCCAGTTTTGGAGCTAGGGTCTGACACAAGATTCCATATCATGGAGAAAGTCAAAGCAGAAGAACCCTCAGATGTGAGGGCAAGATTCAGAGTGAGGTAACGGATTAAAACTCAGGACAAGAAATCAGGCTCTCTTTTAACAACATAAGGCAGCAGGAAGATCAATAACAAAACCCCACAGCAGTCACGTGGGGGTGATCGGATTCCATATCTGGCAGAGGAGCCCAGTGATAAGTCCAGATATGTGGGGCATCTACAGCTATTGAAAGCTTCCTGCTTGAATTTGAATTGGCTCAGAAACTAGCAAAATAGAGCCTCCAGTGAACCTTTCAAACAATAGATGGGTCCAGTGAATTTGGTTGAATTGAATGAAATACAAGACCATTTCTTCAGTGCCACACTGCTATGCCATATTGTGATTCAGGTGATAACAAATTGGTCTTGCTGAGTAGAACAGCAAATGAATCTTGGAGAGGATATTGCTAGTGAAGAGCAACACATGGAGATAATAAATCACTAATGAAAGGGTTACTTGCAACTCAACAACATGTGTTTTATGTTACATAAAGCAGTTTTAAGAAATACTTTGTGTTGCTTAATAGAATAATATTTAATCTTTTTAGTTAACTAAAACAAATGAATTACTGAATGAAGTTTGCTAAAAAGGAAAATGCATTGTAAACATTATTTGTTAGGATGGACATAAAATATAAAAATAAGATTGTTGCCCAAAAGACTTTTTATTCTAAGCTTTGTACTTTGGATGTCTCATTTCATTTTAATTTTATATCAGTTCAATGTTAAAGTTTATCATTTTCTTAGGACATAACAGTTCTCAAATATAAAAAATGTGCATTATGATAAAATGGAAAATAACTCTAAAATGACATCTTGGATGTGGTAGAGATCTTTGCTTGCTTTCCTGATTTCTTTCTCAATATTTAATATTTTTCTAAAACCTGTTATTTTGTACTTAGTACCTAGAAATATAATTTTGACTATAACAATTCAAGGAAAACACTAAACTTTATGATATATTACTGCAGGGCCTGTCTCTTGGCAAGAAGCAGGAACGGTTGGCATTAATGAGAGCATGACAGTTCTGAAAGAAAGCCAGCTTATGGTATTATGAATCATAGAGCTCTAAAACATTTATAAATGAATGAAAAGGCTTGGGGCTGACATGAAATATGAGTCTCATTATAGCACTGTAATTTCTCCAGCAATGCCTCAGAGGGATATGACACCTCCCAAGAAAAGTTGTAAGACTTCCATTATATAATATTTCTACTAGTTGGTTATGGTCAAAGTGGAATAGTTCTGTATCTCGGGGTGCACATGGCAACATATCTCTACATATAAATGTTCCCATGGTAAAAATCCTTGAAGACTTCTTTCCTCTAGAAACCAAACATTACTGTTGACCTTCAAGAAATAATACCAGTCTCCAGCAAGACTTTTCCAATCTTTCCATTTCTCTAAGCAATATTCAGATAGGCTATAATGTGCCTATTGTTTTCCACACACACAAGCTGACAAAAACTCAATAACATTAACAAAGATAGTTCCTAGGGGAAAGAAGCACAGGTTATTTAGCTAACTATAATTGTTGAAAAGAAAAAAATAGGATGAACTACTGATCAGTGCAAATAGAATGCACTGATGTATAGTGATCTTAGCATTCTAGATTTTTACCATCTTAAAGCAACTCAGGCTAACAAAACTTCACTTATGGCATGAATTGGGAATAGGCTCTCTAAAATAACTAGAAGCCTACATTATCAATAATTTCCATGAAACTTTTGTATTATTTTCAAATAAAATGTCTTATCAAAACACAAATTTAAGCAATGACAAGATTTTCCATTACATTTTTATGTGTAAATAAATATTTCTAAAATAACCGAAAAATGTATTAAGTTGGCTGTTCACATGGTAAGAATGCCTCCACACATGCTCTATCTATCTATCGATCGATTGATCTTTCAATCGATAATCTCCCACCCACTGTAATTAGGACAAATATAGAATTAATATGATTCTAGTGTGTGACAGGAAAACTACTATAGATTGTTAAATTTCTGTTCCTTTTTCCTCTTAGGTTGAGATGTAGACTTTAGATTTCAGCTTCCTTTACAGTGGGGTGAGGCCATGTGACTGAGTTCTGGTCCATGAATGTGAGTAAAGGTGATGTTTGCCACTTAGAGTCTTGGTATATAAGAATACCCTGGGTAATACTTTTTGCTCAATCTCTTGCCTCACCAGGTGAACAAGAGCTGTCAGAAGACTCTAAGGCCTTAGGAAATGGGAAAGCTGCAGGGTCAAAAGGATCCTGGCCCCTGAATAACTGCATAGCTTTTTGCTGGTCCACACTCAATGTAATGTAACTAATAAATAAATGTTTCTCATGTTAAACCATTGAGATTTAAGAATTATTTGCAATAGTTGTTAGCCTACCATGGCAAATTCATGCGAAGCATAGGATTCCTACTAAAATGTATGAAAATATGAACTTAAAATATTCTTAAGACACAGACCAAAATTGAAGATGCATTTTCCTTCTTTCCTTATCTATGTGTTGTAGGAATGTATTCTCAGAGATAAGTAAGTTGTATTTATTAGAAAATAGTGTTCTTTAAAAGATAAACTGTTGAATTGAATCAAGAAATTCTTAGAAAAAAAGCACATTCAGGAAAGTGGTCTTGGCTGATGTGTAGGGGAACAGATCCAATTATTATTTGGATCTGATCTTCCCTCACTTTAGTTATCCCTGAGTCCCAGTTTCCTATTTCTGCCTCAGCCTCTCTGTCTTCTAGTCCCATTATTATTCCAAAGTATTAATATTCCATATCTGACTGCACACTATCAGAATAGTCCTGTTTTCTATTTTCCTTTTTACTATAAGTGGAAAAGAACTTATTTTGCTGAATGATGGCTACAATTAGTATGTGTGGATTAGCATGTTCATTTGGATTTGCTACACTAATCAGACTAATTTATAGACTACAGAATATGGAAGGTTTTATTTTTTGAGATGATTAATACCTACTTTTTTTTCTGTGTGACTTATCAGTATAGTAGATCTAAATTCCTTGTGGCAGACACAAAAGAAGATAAAGAGAAGAGTAAAATAACATTTTAATTCTGAAAATTGCCATAGAATATAAAGCTCCTTTTAAGTACATTTAAACCACAAGATATGAATCTATGAAGCACATCTATGTCTTAAGAAATGCATCTATAATATCCCCAATAATTTAATAACATTAAAGTAGGGTCATATTTCAAAATCATGGTTTTCTACACTTTTCTTTAGAAAGAACTCTACTTGCTTTCCAAGAATATTTACGTCTCCCTAAAATTCATATGTTGATGTCTGAATTTCTATTACCTCAGCATGTGACCTTATTTGTAAATAGAGTCATGAAAGATGTAAGTAGTTAAGATGAAGTCATACTGAAATAGGATGGGCTCCTAATCCAATATGACTGTATGCTTATGAAAAAGGAAAAATCGGGGACAGACACACACACGGAGAATACCATGCAGAAATGAAGACAGAGATCAGGTGAGAGACAGCAAACAACCAGCATTTGGGAGAGAGGCATAGAACAGATTCTCCCTCATAAATCTCAGAATGGCCAAGCTTGATGATGCCTTGGTCTCAGACTTTTAGTCTCCAGAACTGTGAGATAACAAATTTCTGTTGCTTAAGTCTCCCAATTTGTGGTACTTTGTTTTGGCAGCTGGTGCAAATAAATACACATTAAAACCAAGAGCCCTGGGCCCAGCACACTCACCGTGACTGTCCTATCAGAGTTATTCCTAAGACCACCCCCAATACAAAAACAAAACAAATAACAACAACAAAAGTAGTGAATGACCTTGATAGGCCCACACTCTGGGTATCTGAGACTTTTGGGGAAGAATGATATAATATGATAAGGTGGTTTTGTTATGTAGATACAATCATTTAACATCCCCCATTTACTAAGGGCCATCTGCATGCCAGCAATTGTTCAGGAAGTATGGAATTAAAAAAACAAAGATGTCTTCCCTCATAGAGCTAGCAAAAGGAAGACATAATAAATAAGTATAAAAAAGGAATAAAGATAACTGTTTTACAGTAAGGACATTGAACAAAACAGGAATAACATGACAGTGACTGGAGTGTTTTAAGGAAAATTGTCAGAAAAAATCTATGTAAGGAGGAAACATCTGACTGGAGGCCTGAATGATGAGATGGGGCCAATTTTGAAAGGCCAGAGCAAGAACATTCCAGGCGAAGGAAATGGGGAGTGGCAAGTCCCTACAGAAGAAACACACTAGGTACTCCAGGAACATGAAGAAGACTCTGTGGTAGGTCTTAGTGAACAAGAGGGGAGTAGCATAAGCTGAAGTTTAAGAGGTAGATGTCACTAATGCTGAGCTATGGCATACAGATTGGATTTCATTCAAAGTATAATGAGAAGACTTTAGGAGATTTTAATCAGGAGCTAACCTGACCAATTTAGGTTTTAAAGGTCCAGACTTGTAGGAAATTAAGACTAAAAGAAGAGAAACCTTCTTTTGCAATAGTCAAAATGAGTGATGATAGTGAATCCAGCCAAGATGGTCTCAGTGCACACAGCAGAAACAACAGGACTTGCAGTAAGGGGTGAGAGAATGAGAAGAACGAAAGATGATTGTAGAATGAAGCTTGACACATTGCATGAGTGATAGTGCCATCAACAAGGTAGGGAAGATTGGGGAGAATCGGGTGATATATATCAGAAGTTATCACTCACTAGATGATATATGGTCACAGGACTGGATACAATCACAAAAGAGGAGCGTGCAGTTAGAAGCAAGATGTGGCCCTTGAGCTGAGCCATGGAGCAAACAACATGTAGAGGTTTGTGAGAGAGAAAATCAACAAATCAGACTGAAAAGAAGAGCCTGTAAAGTGCGAGGAAAACCCAGAGATAATGGTATCATAAAATCTATGAGACGGAAGAATATAAGGTGGAGGTCAAATGCTACAAAGTGGTTATTAAAATAAGAACTGGGAAGTAGTGATTGGATATGGCAAATTTTGGTATATATTATAAAAGAATAAAAAACGATGCTCAGACATTGAATAACGGTGGAGTTGGTTTTGGTAAGCTGATAGTATGAGTAACCCTGCAGACAGGGAAGACAGGAAAATATTCAAGATAAGGGTTTTGTTAAAGTTCTAATTAGAGAGAAGAAACCACCAAGAAAAATACATTTTTAAAAAAATTATGTGTGTGTTTCTTTGTTTTGTTATGTTTTGTTTTAGTAGCAATGTTGAGAGATCCTTCCCTTTCAAGGAAATGAGTTATATTTATTTGAGGAAGTTTTTTTTTTTCTTTTTCTTGAAGAAATTAGATTGGAGAGACAGGAGGGTCTCTCATAAAAAACTTTGTAGATCAACTTAAGTAGCTGAAATTTTATTCCACATGGATGTAAAGATAATTTCATTAAGGAAATGAATTACATATTTTGATTTATATATATTTGCATAAAAATAATTTTTATAAGATTTTTTCCAAATTCAGAAGTATTACAAATTTCTTGTAACACATTAAGCTCATTGAGGTTATAACCTAACTGTGTGGTTTTCTCAACTTAAAACAACACATGACTTTGGATATAACATAAAGGCCCTATCTTATCTACTCTGGAAGGTAGAATATTGAAGAATAAGAAAAAATATGTGAGAATTGACCATTGGGTTTCAGTAAAAAATGGTAGAAGATATCTGTATTTTTCTCATTCTTTGTTAAATTGAAAATAATGTTGTACGTGTCTGTGTATAGCATGATGTTTTGAAGTACATATACATTGTGGAATAGTTAAATCGAGCTAATTAATGATTGCCTTTTCTCACATAGTTATTTTTGTGGTCATCCTTACCAGTCATAAAATCCCAATGAAAGTGACTCAAGGGGCCGGGCGCAGTGGCTCACGCCTGTAACCCCAGCACTGGGAGGCCGACGTGGGCCAATCACGAGGTCAAGAGATCGAGACCATGCTGGCCAACATGGTGAAACCCTTTCTTTACTAAAAATACAAAAAATTAGTGGGGCATGCTGGTGTGTGCCTGTAGTTCCAGTTACTTGGGAGGCTGAGGCAGGAGAATTGCTTGAAACTGGAAAATGGAAGTTGCAGTGAGCCGGGATCATGCCACTGCACTCCAGCCTGGCAAAAGAAAAGGACTCCTAAAAAAAAAAAAAGTGACTCAAGAGTGAAATGTGTCATGTTACATTAATGTGTTCATGTTTATTTTCTGTGTTGCTTGTATAACTTTAAAGTTTTTCAAATTTTTTTAACTTTGCGTTTTAGGGGTACATGTGTAAGTTGATTATACAGATAAATTGCATGTCATGGGGGGTTTGCCGTATGTATTACTTCATCACCCAGGTAATAAACATAGTATCCAATAGGTAGTTTTTCTACCCTAATCCTCTTATCACTAAAGTTTTTAAACTGTGATCTCTAAATATCAGCTTTTTCAAAAACTAGGGTGAAATTTTCACAATAAACTCAGGTAATATATGAAAACAGATGAATTGCATTGCATAGATTATTTTAAAAGTATAACAGCCTCATTGTTTGGAATATAAAACCGAAAGCCTAAAATCCTGTTAACTTAGGTCTCGGAGTGAAATGTAATTTAGCTAACATGAATACCTAATTCTCTGAGAACTTTTTCACTTCCCTCCTTTTCATTATATTCTATAATGGCTTTCACAAGAAGCTAACTAAAAAACAAAAATCGAACTCTTAGATTAGTTTTCTAACAGTCTTTAAGAGCATAATGATTAACTTCTACTTAAGTACATACCCTGCAAGTATACTGGTGCTGACCACATACTATTTTGATTTCTTAATACAATGATGTCTATCCTTGAATTGCGAGAGCTATTGCTAAATGATTAGAAAAAGAATTTAGCTGAAATAATATAATTTTAAAAACTTTTCAGATAAAACATGCCACACACAAAAAAGCATATTTTTCCCTTGGATAGGACCCCAAGTTAGGTTTAAGCATGTTTGTTTTACATACCTAGGCTACTAAACACCTAGGCTGTATGGAATAGCCTACTGATTGCTCCTAGGTTTCCAACGAGTACAGTAGCTTACTGGGCTGAATACTGTGGGCAGTTGTAACACAGCGGCATTTGTGTGTATCTAAACATAGAAAAGGTACAGTAATGATATGTATGAAAGATAAAAAGTGGCATGCCCGTCTAGGGTACTTGCATGAATGGAGCTTGCAGGACTGAATGTTGTTCTGGGTGAGTCAGCGGTAAGCGGTGAGTGAATGTGAAGGCCTAGGACATTCCTGTACACCTCGGTAGACTTTATAAACACTGTACACTTAGGCTACAGTAATTCAAAAACATTTTCCTTCTTCAATAATAAGTTGACCTTAGCTTTCTATAACATTTTTACTTGATAAACTTTCAATGTTTTTAAACCTGTAATAACACTTAGCTTATAACACACATTGTAGAGCTATACAAAAATATTTTTATGTCCTTATCTAAAAATTTTTTCTATTTTTAAAATGTTTTATTTTTGCTTTTT
>PVKP010030283.1:0-28084 GCA_004027715.1 Plecturocebus donacophilus
GAGAGAGACAGAGAGAGAGAGAGAGAGAGAGGGAGAGAGAGAGAATATGACACGGTATGGGGGTCAGTTACACCTAGAATGAAATCTCAGCCCTGATTTGCAGTCCTGGGCAAGTAATCTCCTTGAATTTAATTTCTGTTTTCTTATTTAGACAGTACAAATAATGAGTCCTCATTGAACCATGATATTTTGTGAAGGAAATTGGAGTATGCTGATAAAGCACTTGGAGTTATGAGTGCTTGAAGTCCCCGGCCTCCTTGGCTCTGGACACTGGTCTCACACATGCCAGGACCAGCACCCTCCATGTGCCCTGAGGTTGGACGCCGCCCGTTGATCTCCCCGTCTGACCCACATGGCTGAATGGCACAGGGTAGACAAGCAGCCTCCCCTCACATGTCGCCTGCTTCCTTGGCTTGAGCAGTGGGGAGTACTGGTGGGAATTTGAAGACAGATTGGGGAACGACTTTGGAGATTTGATGCTTTAGCTTCCTTTCTGTTGGGTTGTCAAAGAAAGGCTTCCTCCCACACAGGGAATGGTTTCTGTCTGCGGCCTCTGCTGAGGCCACCCCACCTTCCCTGAGAACATTCAACACCAGGCAGAGCGAGGGAGGCAATGGGTGCTCACCTAGCTGCTGGGTGTCCCATGCTCTGTGTACGACACTGCAGACTCTTCAAATTGTTCCATTTGATGTCCTGTTTGATGTCCCTGGGACCCAGACTTAAACACCTTTATGATACAAAAATTATCTTTTTTCTTTTAAAACTTAGAACACCTTACACCGAACACTTCCTCCTCTTTTTTTTTTCAGAAACAAAGAGGGGAAAACTTTCTACTCTCCTTTGACTTGAATATTGACATTAAGATAATAAAGGAAGGAAAGAAAGGAATGGGAAAAAGATAGTCCTAGATGTCTTCACTAGACTAAGTCTAGAAAGCCATCAAGTGGGGGCCCGCAGTGTTAGTGCCAAACTCAACCTCGAAACTCACAAGACAGAAGAGAAAGTTGACCATTAACTGAGAGCTCTTTTCCACAAAACACCAATAACTTTGCTGGTGTGCTATGGATTTCTTAAGAGCACTATCAGGGAAAATTTGGAATCATATATAAGGTTTCATAGTAGGGTGGAGAAGAAATTTAAGAATTCAATGTCACAACGGGCACTGTGATTTTTCTCTTGTGTGACAATGCTGGAAAACACCAGCAGAACACGACATCGACCAGAGAAACGTGGCTGATTTCCAACAAGGATCAGATCCAAGAGAATGATGGAAGCTGACGGTGATAGAAAGACAGAGTTACAGATACATAAATATATAATAATACCTCTATTTAGATATAATTATTAGATATACTTTACATGTCATAAAATTTACCTTTTAAAATAATACACTTCAGTGGTTTTCAGTATATTGAGATGCAAGGTCATCCCCACTGTCTCATTTTGAACATTTTATCATCCCAAAAAGAAATACCCAGACCATTAGCAGTCAATTTCTTTTCTCCTCACCAACCAGATACTGACAACCACTAACATATTTTCCAAATCTAGACATTTGCCAATTCCAAGCATATTGTATAACAGAATCACATATTATTTTGTGACTGGCTTTCTTTTAGCATAATGGTTCCAGGTTAATTCATGTTATAGCATGTATTAGTACTTTATACTTTTTATTACAGAATAATAACCAATTGTATGGCTATACCATATTTTGTGTATTCCTTCTTTGGTTGATGGGCTGTGTGTGTTTCACATTTTGGCTATTATCAACAATGCTGCTATGAATATTCATGTACTGATTTTTGTGTGGGGATTTATTTTCATTTCTCTTAGGTTTATACCAGGGGTTGTAACTGCTGGGTCACATGGTAACTTTATGTCTAACATTTTGAGGAATTGCCAGACAGTTTTCCAAAGACATTGCAGCATTTCACATTTCCACTAGCAGCCTAGGAGCCTTCCAATTTCCTCCAGTCCTCTACAATACCTGCTATTATCTGTATTTTTGATAATAGCCTTCATAGTCAATATCAAACGGTGTCTCATTATTGTTTTGATTTGCATTTCCTTGATGGCTAATGATACTGAACAAATTTCCAGAAGGTTAACTGTCTACTGGAATCAATGTGTATTCACACCTTTTGATTCTTTTAAAAATTTTGTTGCCTTTGTATTGTTGAGCTGTAAGAACTACATGTGTGTGTATGCACATAAATATATGTATATATATATATATATATATATACATATTATTTGTTCTAGTTACAAGTCTCTTACCAGATACATGATTTGTCTCATTTATCTCCCATTCTGTGGGTCATCTTTGTGTTTTCCTGATAGTTTCCTTTGATACACAGTTTTAAGTTTTGATGAAGTGCAATATCTATATATATTTTTATGTTGTTGTTCTTTGTGCTTTTTTTTTAATCTCGAAAAAAAAATGCTTTCTCGATGCCCATAGAGATTCATGCCTGTGTTTTCTTGGTAAAGATTTCATAATTTTAGCTTTCATTTACGTTCTTTTTGGGTTAATTTTTGTATATTGAGATGGACCGGGCTTCAACTTCATCACTTTGCATTTGAATATCTAGTTGTTCCAGCATATTTGTTGAAAAGTCTATTACTTTATTTGAATTCTCTTGGCAGTCATATCAAATAACAATTGCCCAGAAATATAAGGGTTTATTTTCAGACTGTCAGTTTCCTTCCTTGGATCAATAAGTCTATCCTTAAGGCACTGCGACACTGTCTTACTGTGGTAGCTGTGGAATAAGATTTGGAAATCATGAGTTCTCTAACTTTATTCCCCCTTTTCAAGACTACCTTGGGTATTTGGGATCTCTTGAATTTCAACATATATTTTAGGATCAACTTACTAATTTTTGCAAAAAAAGACACAGGTATTGCATTTCTTCAGCTTAACTGAAGAAGATTGCTGTGACAATATTAATTCTCCCAACACAGAAATTTGGAATTTCATCCTATTTATTTAGGTCTTCTTTAATTCTTTGAAATAATATTTTGTTTTCAGAATCTGAATTTGAACTTCTTAGTTAAAAGTATTATTGCATTATTTTAGAAGCCACTGTAAATTGAATTTTGTTCTTAATTTTATTTGCAGAGTCTCATTTTAAGTATATAGAATTACAATTAATTTGTCTACTTTATCTGGTAACCTGCAAGCCTGCTAAATTTTATTTATAGATATAATAGGTTTTCAATTGAATTTCTTAGCATGTTCCATGTACAAGAGTGTATCATCAGAAATTAGGGATAGTTTTACTTCTTTCTTTTTATTCTGAATGCCTTGTCTTTCATTTTCTTGCCTAATGGGCTTTCTAAAACCTCTAGTACAATGTTGAATAGAGATAGCAAGAAGGGACATCGTCTTCTTCCTCATCTTAGGAGGAAAGCATTTAGTCTTTTAACATTAAGTATAATGTTACATGTGCATTTTTCATAAATGTCCTTTATCAAGTTAAGAAACATCACTGTATTTCTAGTTTGTTAATTTCACTATGAGGAGGGGCTGGATTTTGTCAAATACTTTTTCTGCATTATTGAGATGATTGGGGGCTTTTGTCCTTTATCTTGTTGATACAGTATATCACATTAATAGATTTTCAGATGTTGACTCAACCTTTCTTTCTTTGTTAAATATATTTAAAGACATCTTTAATATTAGAGATAAATAATGATATACTTATGTGTTATAATATATACCAAATATATATAAATGAAATAATATTTTCACTTTCCTGATGGTTTTCTTTCATGCACAAAGTTTTGAGTTTTGATGAAGTTCAATTTATATATGTATTTTTATTTGTTGCTTATGTTTTTGCTCTTATCTGAAAACAAAACAAAAAATCAACATGCTTTCTCCATGCCCACAACGATTTATTCCTATGTTTTCTTTGTAAGGATTTTATAATTTTAGCTGATCTTTTTTATGTTTATTTTCATTTTTACTTTGAAACAGTCTCTCACTCTGTTGTCTAGGTTGTAGTGCAGTGGTGTGATCTAAGCTCACTGCAACCTCTGCCTCCCGGGTTCAAACAATTCTCCTGTCTCAGCCTCCCGAGTAGCTGGAACCACAGGCACTTGCCAACACTCCCAGCTAACTTCTGTATTTTTATTAAAGACGAGGTTTCATCATGTTGGCCAGGCTGGTCTCTAACTCTTGACTTCAAACAATCCACCTGCTTCGGCCTCCCACAGTGCTGAAATTTCTGATCAATTTTGTGTTTATTTTCGAAATGAACTGAGCTTTAACTTCATCATTTTGCATTTTAATATCTAGTTGTTCCAACGCTATATATTTCATTTACTATATATATGATAAATACATATTCCTTATTATATTGTCTTGATGCTGGATTTTTCTTGCTAATGTTTTGAGAAAATATGCGTCTATATTCATAAAATATATTGGTTCATAGATTTCCCTGTGGTGTCTTTTTACTTTATTGGGATCAGATTTATACTGACCTCACACAATGAGTTGGGAAGTGTTGTCTTCTCTTTTATTTTTTGGAAGTGTGGATAAATTTACATTAAGTCTTCTTTAATTGTTTCATATAATTCACCAGTAAATCTCTGATGCCTAGGATTTCCATTGTGAGTAGGTATTTTTATTTCTAAACAAATCACAGTTTATTTTACAGGTTCATTCAGATTTTCTCTTTCTTCCTGAGTCACTTTTGGTACTCTGTCTTTTTTCTAGGACTTTTAAAAACTTTTATTTATCTGATTTCTTGGCATAAAGTTATTCTTAAAATATTTTTATTTCTCTAAAATTGTTAAATGATCTTTCTGTCATTTCAGATTTAAGTAACTTTTCTTTTTGCTTTAATTGGGAAATCTATTTAAGTGTTTTAAAACTATTTTGTTGATGTTAAATAACCAACTTTTGATTTCACTCATATTCTATATTTTCTATTCTGTATTTCATTAATTTTGCTCAACTCATATAATTCCTTCCTCTTTCCTGCTTTGTGTTAATGTTGATCAAACATTTCCAATGTGCTAGATAGAACTTTAGGTTATTAACCGAAGATCTCTCTTCTTTTAAATATAGACATTTATAGCTATAAATATTCTAAGCCCAGTTTTACCTGCATTCCTTAAGCTCTAATATGTCCTGTCATTAAATGCATTCACTTGCAAAGTATTTTGTAATTTACATTGTGATTATTTTTCCTCACGGTTTATTTAGCTGTATGCTGTTTAATTTCTATACATTTATGAGGTTTCCTAGTTTCTACTATAGGCTTTTAACTGAATTACAATGTGTTAAAGAACATATTTTGTACAATTTCACTCCGTTTAAATTTATTAGGGTTTATTTTATGTTGTAAATACAGTTTATCATGGAGAACATTTCATCTGCAAATGAGAACCCAGGTATATTAGATTATTTTCACTTGGCTAGTTTTACAGATGTTTTTGATATGTGTAGATAATTCATAATGTTATTCAAGTCTTGTAGTTCCTTGTTATTTTTTACATAGTTTTTCATTTGTTAACAAAAGTGGGATATTGAAGTCACCAACTATTATTTTTAATTTATTTCTGCTTTTCAATTCTATTGGTTTTGCTTTATTCATTTCAGGCTTTGTTGTTAGGTGCATATATATTTGCTATATTTTTCTGATGAGTTGGCAATTTTATCATTTTTAAATGCCCCACTTTATTTCTAGTGATACTTTTTGTTTTAAAGTCTATTTTGAGCAGTATTAATATAGCAAGTTTGGCTTTTTCATGACTGATGTTTGCATAATGTGTTAGTTTTCATTCTTTTACTTCAACATACATGTAATTTTTGTCTAAAGTGAGTCTCATATAGTCAGTACATTGTGAAATTTCATTTTAAAATTCCAGTCTAACAACATGGGCCTACGTGTCTCTCTCTCTCTTTTTTTTTTGACCCACATAAGCCATTTCTAGGAATTTACTCTGAAGATAAACCTTCAACAATGCAAAAATACATATGTACACTCTTGTAGTCATAAAATATTAGAAATAACCTAAATGTCATATAAAAATAGTACATGAATAAATTATGATGCATTGGTACATTCATATTTTACTCATAAAGTCATGTAAAGTAAATATGAAAAGAAAGAAAAGGAAGACATATTTAGGAATTGATAGAGAGTAATTTTCAGGATATGTTGTTAAATATACACACACTCTCTTCACATCAAGCCCTTGGAGGTAACCATTATCATTAGACATCGATTTATTATTTTTGTATTTCCTTTTTTCACAAATGAGGAGATGTATGTAATTTCCTTATTTCTTATTCTTTCATTCATAACTGTCACCATGTTACATACGAAGTACATATATAACATTTTGTTTGCATGCATGTATGCGAGCATACACATGTGTGTGAGCACACACACAGAAGGCTAAATAGATAGATGAGAGAGAGAGAGAGGTGTGTGTTTATGTGAGACACCTGTATCCTAACTCTATCTGCTAAGAAGGTCTACCGCAGGGACATCCCAATAGCAATAAGCAAATTGGTAAACAGATCTTGACCATAAATATCACTGGCTAACAAAAGAAACCAGAGTTCCTTGAGGAAATGATTCATTCTATGGCTGGTGCAGGGGAAAAGTGCAGGTAAAGCCTGGGATATGTATTAGGGCTAAAAAGTAAGAACATTCCCCAAAAATCACAGGACATGTCAAAAGGTCACAAGGGCCAACTTGAAGAGACTTCTAATAGACATCTGGGGGATTTTTCAGCAACAAAGAGAATGAAATAATAGCATAGATTTGTAACCCATACACCCACACAAATTAATAATTAAATGAGTTAATGAATGAGCAGAAGGGAAAATCTTACAATAGAATTGTAATTTCCAAGCATCAAAGAAATGATGGAAATAGAAAAATCACCATTTGGCAAACACAATGGCATTTCTTGTTTCAGGCAAGAAGCATTAATGTGTGTTCAACCTGGCAAATGAAAGTTTTATGAGAAATGGGATATTTACAATATCTGAAAGTATTGGTAGCCATATTTTCATTAATCACCAAAAGAACAAGTAACATTAAGGGGGAGAACACTGACTAATGCTGTAACCAAGTGTCAAAGCTGGTACCACTACTAACAACTCTGAAAATCACAAAATTAGTTCTATTATTGCCAAAAATCCATAGCCTAAATTAAATCATCAGGAAACATTAGAGAAACTCAAATTGAGGAGCATTTTATAAATCCAGTTTTCTACAAATATGTTAACCTCTTGAAAGATAAGGAAGACTGAGAAACAAACAGATGCACTGAGTGATCCTGGACTGTGGCTGGGAAAATTAGACAAAATTTGAACAAGCTTTGGAGATGAGATCATCTTTTATTAACATTATTTTCCTTGCTTAGATCCTTGTGATATGTTTATCATTAGAGGAAGCTGCATGAAAACTGACAACAATTTTTGTTATTTTTAAACTGTTTATAAGTGTGAATTGTCAAAAAACAGAAAAAAAATAATGACTGGCTTAAGGTTAATGGTAGCAAGAAAAGACTGTTAATATAAGGTTTTATTTAAAGCTGGGAAGGAAAGCAGTAAGTAAAAGTAATGAAAATAAAATAAAATTTGCCTTAATAGGCCTTTGGCTATTTTTGACACATTATACTTCATGTATTCTTCCTAGCACACTAATAGTGAGGGCTTACTATTTTAAACACAGCCACTGGAATTGCTGCTGTTACTTTGTGTTTATTGATGATGAAACAGAGAATCAAAATGTATAGCCATATGTCCAGTGCACA
Source organism: Plecturocebus donacophilus (assembly GCA_004027715.1). Lineage (NCBI taxonomy): Eukaryota > Metazoa > Chordata > Mammalia > Primates > Pitheciidae > Plecturocebus > Plecturocebus donacophilus. Next base: position 7,792 of record PVKP010030283.1, read on the forward strand.
GAGGCAGTTTTGGAATGTGGTCCTCTTTACTGCCAGAATGTATGACATTTCAACTACATCATACCTATGAAACAGAAATATATGAGTTCAGGTATCTCAACTAATAATTAATATTTCATGAGGTTCCTGTAGTGAAAGGTAAAGTTGCTAAAACTACTTTCAATAAGTTTATAAGACAGAAACTAGTTCTAAGAAAGAAAACTATTTATTTTATGATAGCCTCTATAAAAATAACATTTTCCCCTTAAATTTGTTTTAAGGAAATAATTTCTAATTATTCTAGTCAATATTTCATACTTTTGCATCATCCTAATATACTCTGGTTAAGAACGCTTTTGTCAACATCAAGATGCTTTAGTCACAGATCACACTGAGTTAGAAGAAACATGATTGCAGCCAAACCCCCAGAGCTCGCAAGGAGGGAGCAGTGCACGTGGGGAATGGCAAAGGCAGAGAATCAAAGGGAAGGTGTTGGTGTTGTCTGATTTCATAGTAAGAACACATGTTTTCAATCAAGACCTCTCCAAATAAATAGATATGTGGAAATGGCTCCATTCATTACATAGCCAAATTAATAGTTAATAGGGTAATGGGCCATTTTCTAGCTTTGGAACTAGCAAAGCCTTCCTGAGAGCAGAGCTTGATGCCATCATATGCACTCTGTCTCTTGAGTCAGTGAGATTGCTGAAAATGCATCTGGAAGTGAAACCTGTGACACTTACATCTCACTATGAAGAAGTAAAACTCTATGTCCAAATGATTGTACCTATCCCTACATCCTTAGGTAACGCAAGAATACTCTTACAAGCTAAGACACTAAGCTAACAGCGTAACCTTACTTGAAAGACGGAAGTATACTGAAGTAAATGTGTTCGGTACAGAGCATTTTATTTCTGGAATAACTTGACATTTGAGCTTTCAGTCCTCTAATAGATACTACTGTGTGTGAACATAATTTAACTTTACAATGTTTTTCTCAATTTAAAGGGTCTGTAATTAAAAGAATTAGACAACAGTGCATTATACTAAAAATATTTTTTCTAGGCAGCTTGGCTTGAAATTCCTAGCATCTTGCAATTTATTTTTCATCTCTTTTAGGAAATGTCCTAAGAACATAATCGGATATTTTGCTGAAGGATGCTGAATCCAAATTTCTTGAAATTGAAAACACTATATATTTTTCCTAAGGGCTTTTATCAATGTATACCAACCACTTTAAAGAGATTTCAGATAAAATACCCAATTAATTATTTCCTAAAACTCCCTAGTTATTTCAGTCAAGCAATTATTTAGCAACCCATGTAGTCTCTTAATTAAATGCATTTACATTATTTGTATAGATTATACACCTTGTATTATTCATTGATTGTAAACGTTGACATTCACTGATTTAGATTCTATTTTAGCAAATAAACAGATGGAATGTTATCAACAATGAAAGAAAAAAGAAGATGGCCTTTAGAGACCATAAATTCCAAAAGAGGTAAGACCAAAATAGCTTTTAAACGCTGTGATGAGAGCACCGCTAACACCACCATATGTAGAAATAAACATTCTCTTAGTCAGTAGAAGGTGCGGGAGGTAGGAAGAAATAGAACTTGCTATTTTCTTTCTGTCACAGATGTAACATTTTTTTTCATCTCTCACCTGCAATTTGAACCAAGTAGTTTCATTTAGACATAATTAAAACAACTTTCCAAGATTCTTTCAGGCATTAAAACTCATTGTCAATGAAATATTGCTCTTCTAAAATGATAATACCACCTGTGTAGCCAGGTGTCCCTTTATTTTAAAAATAAGTTAATTAGAAAGCCTGATGGCTGATACTTAGCTGATAAAGCCATACCCACAGCAAGAAAAATGGTGCGATCAAGAGTGAGAGCGGAACCAAGAATCCTGGGTTTAAAGCCCTGTGTCCTATGTCCCTCTACAGCAAATAGAGATTATAAAAACACAGATTCACATCTTTTCATCATGTTTTACTAACTGAAAACAGTAAATATTTGCAAGGACAAAGGGACTAATAAGGGTAGTAATGCTTGTACTAGTAATGCTTGTACTGGTGCTCAGTATTGCCTAATTATATTTTTAAAAATCAATACAGAAATATATACAGAAGAAAGTAAAAGTAGTCTTTCCTTAGAAGTGAACACGTTTTACTGTTTTCTTCTTCGGACATGTTTTCTATGCATTTACATAGAGTTTTTTGCACATTGACTGATATATTGCTTTTAACACTTTTACTTTCTGATTTGCATCTTATTTTTATTCTTGTATTTAATAATAGCATATAAATCTACCTTATAAGTGAGAACTGCTGTATGCTACTCCACAGTATAAATATGCCTTAATTTATTTAACAGTATCCTTACTAAGAGGCATTAGACTGTTTTCCCTTTGGCTTTATAAAGTATTAATGAAGTGGTTATGTTTTATATGCCACCTGGTGCATTAATATGAGCATATTGTGAAAGATTTCCAGGGAAAAGGCTTGCACAGTGCGGTACTACCTGTGTGTTTCTAATTTGCACGGTTAATGTCAAACTGACTTCCAGGACGGAGGGCTATGTCGATTATCCCCTGCACGGCTCATCACTGGGTATTATCTCTCTTTCTAGTTTTTGTCAGTGTGATGTGTAAACATACCCTTATGTTGTTTTGATTTGCTTTTCTGTGATTTTCATCAGGTTTATTAACTCACTAAAAAAGTTGCATTGGTATGTAACATGGTAAAAGCCCCATCAAACTGCATACCTCAACCACACCTCGGCTTTCTGTTGAAACTGCTCTCTGTAACCCCAAATGTGGCAGGCAAGCAGTGCAAACCCAGGCCATCTTGGCCCCTGTGACTTGTAATATGTAATTAAGGTCTGTAATTTCCACGGTACCCAGACAGTGTGTAAAGTAATCTTGACTTCTGTGAACCACTTAAGTACCAATCGGAGTGTCCTGAGGCCCTCACCCTAGTCTCAGCCCAGGAGGTGATCTACAGAATCCACGAGCCCTTGGAGTGTCTGAAACCCTTCACCCCCACCCCGCCCTCACCCTCACCCCCGAGGTGGTTTTAGGGGTATAAAAGGTCTTGACACCCTCCTGTCGGGGCCACGGGTTGGAGAGAGGCGAGTTCTCCAAGGCCGCCAGCAGTAAAGACCCTGCAATTTGGCATACTTTTGTCTTGGTGTTGACTTTCTGTGCTCGCTCCAACATTTATATGAATTTCTTCTTTTAATATCTAGTTAATTGATATTTTTCTTGAATTAGAAACTCCTTATATGTTCTGAACAGTAATCCATTGTTTTATATTTTTTAGTATTTTTCTGTCATTTGTTTTTAACTTTGTTTACCATGGTTTTGTTAATACAGATTTTTTTTCTTAATGTTTGTATTGACAAAATTGTAGTTAAATATTTTTCTTTATGGCTTCGGTGTTTATGTGTTGTCTTTAAAAGCTTCCCAATTAATGTATTATAAAAATGCACATTTTAATTTACTCAAACCCTTTGGATAATAACTTTATGTTTTCATCTTTAACCCAGATGAGAATTGTTTTGTAAATGTGTGATGTATTTACATAAATTACATTTTTTGGAATAAAATATGCTAATTTGCCAAAATTCTTTATGAGAAGCCAAACTTTTTTCCCAACTGGTTCAAATTATCATGTATGCTGTAATCTAGACTTCAGTTTACATAAAAGTCTACTTCTGGACAACTTATTTTGTTTCATTAATCTATGTGTTGCTTTCAGAGCCAACGTCACATTGTTTAACTTCCAATTTTTTTAGCAGACGTTGATATCTGGAAAGGTAGCATTCAGTTGTTCTCACCCTTTTTTCCCCCCAAACAGAAAAAAATCTATTTAATCAAAGGGGACAGGAATGTCTTTTTCTTAAAATATGGGTTTAAATGTTGTAAAATTTATTTTCCTTTTATTTATTTAGCTATAGATTTTCAAGAATGATTTCCACATCTGTTACATATACATACCTTTAGATCTTTTCTTTATTTTTGTTAAGTTGCATTTTTGTAGAGAATAATGAATTTTAGCTAGCTTACCAAATATCTTCATGTAAGACTGTGCACTGTATTCTATACATTTGAAAAATTATGTCTATTTTTAACAGTGAATACTTTTATGTTATTAGCTCTTTCTATATATCTTATCAGATATACCCAAACTTCATCCCTTTATTTCAGAATCTGAAGAGTAGTTTTGATTTTTTACCTATGAAGTATTTTGTATGTTTTGCTTTTTACAATTTATTTAATTTATATATTTTTTCATTTTTAAAAAATTTTATACTAATTCACTGCTTGTAGATTCCTAAAAACACTTAGGTAATTTACTTTCATATTCTGTCTTTCACTCTTTCTCTTTCCATTTCAAGCTATATAATTTGCTTTAAGAGCCACATTGGCAAGGTTTTGTATGAAATAATATTCTATGCACTCATTATCATGTATCTGCAAATGGATTTTAATTTGTTTCATTCTTAACTCAAGTTATCTGAAAGATAAGTGTGTGTGTTGGGGGGGACTGAGTGTGTCTATGGACATCAGTATAAAATCTTCTGACTTTTCATTTCATGAGGAAATCTCATGAATAGAGAACTTGATCTGTGCGAATCTGCTTTTGAATTTTATTAAGGTTCTCTGTGTGGCCTTATATGTCATAGTTCTATGAATTCTTGCCAATAATGCACATTTTCAAGGAGGTAGTCTTTGAAACTTAAGGCCAGGAATCAAACAGTTGAGGTTCAGTCCTCAGCTTCCACATTTCTGATCTACCACTTTTGGCAAGTTATTTAATCTCTCTTGATCTGAGATTTTTCACTGAAAACAATATCTTATATCTGCTTTGTTTCTGTATATAAACATGCTGTAAATATGTTTCACTCTCAGGAATTGGTTATTAAAGAGTTTTACTCAAAAATAAATTTGATTTACATTCACTTATGTTCAAAGAATAACTACATTTAGAAGGTTCAATAATAACAAAAAACTAAGTTAACCATGTACAATAAGACAACCTGAACCATGCTCAGAGATTAACAATTTCTGAGTCAGGTGTATTATGATTATAAAAATGGTAAGTCCTTGCAATTTGCTTGTCTTTATTTCTCCCCAATATTTCAGTTTCTGCAGCATAATAGAATGTTTAGCTCAGTATAATGCATCTAACACACCCCTCTTTTTCCCAATCAAAGCCTGAGAGAGTATATTTCATTTTAATTTATCTATATTAATATTCTGCTCTGTTATCATTGGCATTTGTCTAGTACATGTTGTATTTCTTAATTTATAGTTTTTATGCCAATTTTAAAAGTTCAGTTTCAGTGATTTTATTGATGAAGAAATTTTGCTGATTCAAAGGTATAGATTATAGATATTTGGGAACATCTTTTTATATTATTTTCCCACTCTGTTGTTGTGGTTGGTCTGATGAGGCTCCTTTTTTCAAATTGCTATCCACCTTCACCTTTCCTGATTCTTTTTTCTCTTCAGTCTTCAAACATACAAATCCTCTATTCTTCTAGTAATTAAAACATAATCTTAACAAAGGTATTAAACTTTACCAAAGTAAATTTAAAATCAATGAGCACGTACAGCTGCTCCCAAATCCACTAACAGGCTGAGAAATTTAGCACATTATTTATCTTCCTTTCACTTGTATTTTGTTACTTCCCTTGTTGTAAATATGTTGAATTTTAATTCAGAATTGTTACCAAATATTTTTAAAATCATCCTTCTATTTTTAGACCTAATTATAATTTTCAATGTTTAATTTCTCAGCATCCTTCCTCAGTGATTTTCTGATTGTTTGTAATGGTTCCGTGACTAAATCTTTCTAGTTCAATGTGTGGTTTGCACCATTTGGAGGCCTTTAACTGTCTAAAAATTTTGTTTTGCCTTCTGAAATCAATGTTAGTTTCAGTAGCATAAAACTTTTCTTTTCCAATTTTGAAAAATTGTTTCCATTGTCTTTTATATTCAGCATGGGTGTTGTGAAGTGTCTTTTCAGTCTGGTTCTTTCAACTTTGCTGGTCACCTCGATCCAGTCAATCTCTATATGATTTCACTAGCATATTGCTAATTATGGGTCTGTTTATGTTCGTGCTTTTCAATATTTAATTAACACTTTAATCTGCGTATTTGAATTTAACACAGGGATCATTGCTTTTGCATTTTCAAAAGTATTTACTCACATTGATTATTTACTCATGTTTTCTCAATTCTTTTGTTAGGGAGCATCTATCAGCCAAATGTTGAGACTCTCAAACTGAAACTCTGTTTCTAAAATTTTGATCTTATGTTGTCACTCTCTCTGTTCTTGGCTTCATGTCTTGGGATATTTCCTTCACCTAACCTTACACATACTGATTTAATATTTAACCATCCATTAACTATTCATTCTGAGTCCCAGTAGAAAAACAGAAATCACTGCAAGTATTTAAATATTTGGAATTTTTTCAGGGGATAGATTGCTTGGGTGATGGAAGATACAAGTATTCAATCTTGTGACGATGAGGAGGAGTCCTCCTATTCTAAGCAAGATTGGACGAATAAGGGAAGGAGCCAGTTACAGGGGTCCAGAGGGCTAACCACTGGGACTGAAGCTACGGAGGGTTGCAGCAGCTGCCAGGAACATTGGCCAAGGTAGGGAGAAGCAATGGTATCTTGGGCTCCTTTATTCTTCCTACCCACCTATCTCCCTGGGCAAACCCAATGAAGGGCTCTCCATTTATATCTCTTTCACTTTTTTACATCTCCCATTTTTGTTTTTTTTACTCTGACTTCTTTTTTCCCATGACAGTTTTTATCAATTTTTTAAAAGTCAGGAGGAAAATCATGACTGGCCTTTCCTGAGTGCCTACAATTTCAAGCTTGACTTTGAATATTTTATTTAAATGAATTTATGACCAAGGCAGGTGCACGTTATTATCTCTTGTGTGCAGAAGAGGAAGCCGTCCAATGTCTGGGAGGTAGAATGAAATTCACAGCAGATCTGTTTGTTTCTACTGTATCAAAATCCTTTCATCATATCTACCAAAAATTTAAGTGTTCCTTTAGGTAAGAAAAAAATAGAAACATGAAATAGAGTTTATATATATAATATATATATATAAACTATATTATATATAATATAAATATAATATATATAAACTATATTATATATAATATAAATATAATATATATAATATATATTATATATAATATATATTATATATTATATAGTATAAATATAATATATATAATATATATATTATATATAATATAAATATAATAGATAAATTATATTATATATATAATTTCACTTTAGGTTCTGGGGTACATGTGCAGAACATGCAGGACTGTTGCATAGGCACATACATGACAATGTGGTTTGCTGCCTCCATCCCCCCGTCACCTATATCTGGCATTTCTCCCCATGTTATCCCTCCCCAACCTCCCTACCCCATGCTGTCCCTCCCTATTCCACCGCAACAGACCTCAGTATGTGATGCTCCCCTCCCCGTGTTCATGTGTTCCCATTGTTCAACACCCATCTATGAGTGAGAACATGCAATGCTTGATTTTCTGTTCTTGCGTCAGTTTGCTGAGAATGATGGTTTTCAGATTCATCCATGTCCCTACAAAGGACACTAAGTCATCATTTTTTATGGCTGCATAGTATTCCATGGTGTATATGTACCAAATTTTCCTCATCCAGTCTCTCATTGATGGGCTTTTGGATTGGTTCCAGGTCTTTGCTATTGTAAGCAGTGCCACAATGAACATTCGTATGCATGTGTCTTTATAATAGAATGCTTTCTAATCCTCTGGATATGTACCCAGTAAGGGGATTGCTGGGTCAGATGGAATTTCTATTTCTAGGTCCTTGAGGAATCGCCACACTGTCTTCCACAATGGTTGAACTAATTTACACTCCCAACTACAGTGTAAAAGTGTTCCTATTTCTCCACATCCTCTCCAGCATCTACTGTCTCCAGATTTTTAATGACCACCATTCTAACTGGCATGAGATGGTATCTCAGTGTGCTTTTGATTTGCATTTCTCTAATGATCAGTGGTGATGAGCATTTTTTCATATGTTGGTTGACCTCATATATGTCTCCTTTTGAAAAGTGTCTGTTCATGTCCTTTACCCACTTTTGAATGGGGTTGTTTTTTTCCTGTAAATCTGTTTTAGTTCTCTGTGGATACTAGCCCTTTTTCAGATGGGTAAATTGCAAAAAATGTTTCCCATTCTGTTGGTTGCCAGTTCACTCTTATGATTGTTTCACGAAGCATGCCAATATATATTGTTTCTATAAGCCATGGTCGAGATAGGTACCAATTCAATCCACTCAACAAGAAAAATGTTACAAGCATGACTTAACAAGAAAATAACTGACGATAAGGAGTGGTGTGGGTTGTTGTAGACCCTGGCTATAACCTCTCACGTCATATTTGCTGACAAAATTAAACCACGTGCTAGGCAGTGTTTCATAGACTGCAATCTGTTACTCAGTCTTATGAATTCTTAGTGACTAATACAATTCAAAACTCATTATTTTTCATTATGTTAATGTCCAGTCATATGATGTTATTTATACAGTACCTTCAGCCAACATAATTTTATTTACACATTATCTAAAGATGTTCTATCTGCATATTAACGAATAAGAAAAGTCTACTCATGAACTGTTACATTATATTATTTTAAAAATTCAAGCTATATGCCAATAGATGATAGACAGAGAGGAGACAGAGACCTAAATAAACTCTTGTATAATGCTAAGATGAAAAAAAGGAATCTAGATTTTATAATCTCTACATTACATCATAAGCCTTTTACCATACTTTTAAAGAACCCTCACCAATATCTTGCAGAAATAACAGCAAAGCATGGTTTTATCAAGTAGGGACATTAGATTCTTGACATAATTCTAATTATTATAATATACTTAGTTTTAAATTAACCCAGGCTATGTTCTTTTAGCTCTGTATTAGAAAAACAGATTTCAGTTTATAAAACAAGAAAATTAAAGAAGATTTGGTTTTATTGGGAGGAAGTATTTAGGAATAGATTACTGGTAAAATGAAACAGATGATTAAGTAAACAAATATTTTCCATATATATGAGTGTTTCCTCTGCCTTCTAATATTTGAGGGAGGAAAGCCCAGGGTTCGTTGTTATATTGCAAATGGAATGATTAAAACATACACATGAAAGGAGAGGATCGGTGTGTTTAGATTACTTGCCAGTTCTAGGTCAGAAATGAAATGTTCATTTTGCATTTTTCCAAGACACCTGTCATCTTTGACAGGGTCCATTAGATTTATAATTATCTGTTGTAATTTCTGTGTCACACCTGCCATTTTTTGTACTCAAGCACAGCCTTTGAGGCCCCACAGTGACTGGGTGGTGGTCACAGAAGGACCGCATGGGTGTTAGTGAGAGCTGACCAAAATCCAAATGCTTGCCTGCTCACTCCCATTCCAGACGACTACAAAATATGTCTTTATGCCTCTGTTCATTTAAATCCAAGGGTGAGCATGGCTCAATTCATATCCCAGTTCTCTGAACAGCTAATAACGACAGTGTCTTGAATGAAATTTTTTATGAAAAAATTTTATGAAAATTGTCAAATTATACAGGCAGGGAATTATGAGAAAAATGAAACGGAATAGGTTTTATTATAGACCTTGAAAATCTCTCTGAGTTTCATGTTAATTTAGTTCATTGTTGGAAGAAGAGGAAGCCAAATGAAAATTTCATAATAAACATTTATATTTTATATAAACTTAAAGTCGTGGCAGGATAGAAATGACAGGGTGGTTTATTTGTCTAAGTTTTAACATAAAAGCTAGATATATTATTTATAGTTTAATAAGATTAGATTTAGAGATAATGAATTTTATTCTGAGATTACAGTTATAAAATTATTTTTAATATTAGGCTAATCATATCAACTTAAAAATACAAAAATAAGAGCTTTATACTAAACACAACTGATTCCTTTGTGGACAGCTTGATAATATAATATTTAGCACTATCCTGTGACTTAAGTATGATGTATTACATAAATCTGACATGGTAATTTGGTTATGCACATATCAATAAACAAATTAAGCTGAAACCTTTCTCTCAACTGCATTTATATGTGTGACTATATGTCCTATCAAAAGAAATATTATTTGCAGCAAATACTTCAGAGAAGTTTTGATTGCGATTGTAAGATATTGCCATTCATGCATTATAAGCAAAATATAACATTACTGATAATATAAACTTTTACCTTTAAAACTGAAGTGGCATACACTAACAAAGACGTGAGGCACTCAAAATAAAGATTAAATATATTGAGGAATTATTTGGAAGGCTATAAAATACTTCTCCCAAGAAGTATTTTAAGTAGTTGAGAATTAAATGTAGATAAACATCCCCATAGTCCATTAAAAAGAAGAAAATCTGATATGTTAGATCTCATTGTCTGATAAAATAAAAAGCAAATGAGCATATCTGTATCACCCTCTCTTGTCATGTTTATCTGGATACTGAAAGTCAATTTTTTTTCTCTTATAGAAGTTATCTGTGGTTACATAACATATAGGGTTTCTTCTGTAGTTTTGCAAAAATATAAGATGAACATGTCTTGAACAACTCTCATTAAAAGGCATATATTTAAAATTCTCTAATCATATCTCAGTGGACCTTCTTTTTCTGTGAAAAGAAAAAGGTGCAATGCCCTGTAATTTGATCTTCTAGTTGGACCCAGGCACAGAACATGGAGGGCCTCGCACAGTGTAATAAATAAGCAGGTCTTGCAGATCACCAGGCTTTTTATCTGGTGTCAGACATACTAGGGGACAAGCCTTTCAGCTGCCCTGTCTGTGATCTTCACCCATCACCAGAGTCGTCTTCAACAATAGGCCCTTAAGAAATAATTGTTCAATAAATGGGTCTTATTTTTAGTCTGAGTAGGATGTCTGCTGCTTTAATGTATTCTCTTCCCTTTTCCTCAAAATAGGACATATTTTTGCATCTCCCTCTCCATCTCGGGCAGTTCTTTCTGCTCCCTCTGCACTCTCACCTTCCCATGCCTGGCCTTGGCATCTTCTTCACATTCTACTTTTCTGACAGACACCCCTCCCCCTTTAAAGTCCCAAACTGACAGGGATGTGTAGACGCAGGATTGGGCCTCTGTCTGCAGCCTCCCTTTGTGCTCCCCTTGCACTTGAACTTGAATCAGCATATGCAACTCATCCACCTCTCATGTCTTCAGGCTCCATGAACAGCTACACCATTTGTCAGCTTTCATGGCAGAAATGTTGGGTCCACCCTTGACAAACCTCCTTCCGCACGCCTCTGCACCGTATTTATCACCAGGTTCTGGAGATGTAGCCTCCTAAATCACATTCGTTTGCTTTATCCACTCCTCCTACCCTTGGCCTTCCCCTTCACCCTGGTCAGACCGTCATCACTCCTGCTCTGCCAGTCTCCGATTTCTACCCGATCCAGATGGTGATGAGCATGCTCCTCCCAGAGCCACCTTTCTGACCTCATCTCACCTCCAGTATCCCTGCTTCCAGATTCATGCTTCTGGGCTGTTCATAGGGTTTCTGTACTCACCTTACTATCTGCTGTCAAAGGAGCTTTGCAAATGTTGCTGGGTGCTTAGAAAAATCTGCACTCATAAGCATGTGTTGAACAATGAGAACACATGGACACAGGGAGGGGAGCATCACACACTGGGGTCTGTGTTGGGGAACTAAGGGAGGGACAGCGGGGAGTGGGGAGCTGGAGGGATAACATGGGGAGAAATGCCAGATATAGGTGAAGGGGAGGAAGGCAGCAAACCACATTGCCATGTGTGTACCTATGCAACAATCTTGCATGTTATTCACATGTACCCCAAAACCTAAAACACAATAAAGTATATATTTAAAAAAAAAAGAAAGAAAAGAAAATCTGCCTCTCTCTTCCACTCACTGAGTGAATTTATCCTTTCATTTGCAGCTCAGAATCACATTCTCTCAACAGAATTCACCGACTTTTCTATCTAGGCCAAACTGGCACATGAGCACTCACGGCTCTGATTTCTGTCATGATGGAACGCACACTTCCTTCGGTCCAGCAGGGTCACCCTACGGGCCTGTGCACTGTTGGTTACTTCTCGCCCTTGCATCCTAAGGGCCCAGCACAGTGCCTGCCACATGGCAAGTCTTAATTAACACATTTGAATGAATTAATGACTCACCATACTCTTTGAAAATAAAGAATGCTGATGTTCAACAACTAAAACTATTGTCAACATGAAATCACACAGAGTTGCAGCAATCTAACTTACTATTTTGGGCAACAGTACATCCTCTTCCATATTATACAGCAATTACATTTTCAAAGTATCATTTGGGCTAAGAAAGATTTTCTTAAACCAAATGTTAGTACAGGTCAACCTCTTTTATTTTGTAGAAACAACTATATTTCAGACTGTTCCTCAAAAGCTGTCTTTTTAACCTCTAGAAAACAAAAATATATTTGTAAGTTTGTGATAATTTTTTCTCCCCACTTGTATATGCTGAAAAGAAAATTTCAAGTATAATGGTATTAGAAGTGTAGTAATCTATAGAAGACTACCGCAGTTTGGATTTCTATACTGGAAAGCAGCTCACTGCCTCTTCTGTTATTTGAGTTTTCACAGAATTTAATAGATAGTTGAGAATTATTTCTAAATAAAACTACATAAATGAAGTTCTTTCATCTTTGTGAGCTTAAAATGGCCTCTGTAAGAGTTCTTATGATCTGCCCACCAAAAAAAGGGAAAGAAAATGCCAGTTGTTTCTTTACATTTCCTGGCACTTCTATTAGCCCTTGTCCCCATATTATATTTTTAATTTAAAACTAGAATGTTTGCAAGGCTCTTTGTAGTTTTAAAAAGTTTAACTGGCACTATGCATACTAGCATATTAGCATGGAGCACAGAGGATTCTGAATCATATTAGCATGGAAGATGGTAAATAAATGATAGGGAGAGATCCGTTCCTTGGAGGAAAGCATAATGGTGATTAAATATTCTCAAAGAAATAAGGTAAATCTGAGTGAGTAGCGTCATGATGATTACATATATATATATATATATATGAATATATATACGCATATATATGTGAATATATACACGCGTATATATATGAATATATACACGCGTATATATATGAATATATATGCATGTGTATATATATATGAATATGTATATATATATATGAATATGTGTGTGTATATATATATATATGAATATGTATATATACACTTCCCACCAGCCAAAGGGACACTTCAGTTTTCCCTAAATACATTAAAAAGATTGTCAGTCAGTATTGACCTTCACAACCAGAGGTTAAATACCAAAGGCATAATGTCAACTTCGAACATCATTTAGGGGGCCGTAAGGAAATGCAGCTGTGATGCAAACATACTACAGGTATGGCTGTACCGACCTATATTAAAGAATATACATGTGTATATTTGTTGATTTTCATCTTATTCCCCCAATAACTATATATCAATGAAGTTGTTAAAGAGAAAAATGTCTGTCAACCCAGCTTATTGGGAGGCCAAGGTGGAAGGATCACTTGAAGCCAAGAGTTTGAAACTAGCCTGGGCAACTTAGCAAGACTCCATCTATTTAAAAAAAAAAAAAATCTGACTCCATCTATTAAAAAAACAAATCTGAGTTTAATGGGACATGCCTCTAGTCCCAGCTACTCGGGAGACTGAGGCAGGAAGACTGACTGAGCCCAGGAGCTGGAGACTACAGTGAGCCATGACTGTGTCACTAGGCAGCAGGGTGAGATCCTCATTTCTAAAGAAAAAAAAAAAAGACAGTACTCTATAATCTTTTCAGGAATAAATGAAAAACGTAAAGTGGTTTCCAAAGCAAATAGCAACTTTTCATCACATTTTACATAAAACACTTAGGTCATTTTCTTCTTAGAATTAATTAATTTTATCATGCTGTGGCTAATAACATCCTTTGACCATCTTAATATTTTGATTATCTCTTTAACTCTTTATAAACTTTATGACATATACTTTAATCATTTATTTCTGAATAGGTGATATAGGCACATGTTACAAAACGCTACATCTATCAAAATATATAAACTCAAAGTGTGTCTCCCTCTGACCTCTGTAGCTTATCTGCCCAGGCAGTAAACACAGTTATGAAGTTCATGTGTATCCTCTAATCAAAATACATACATACGCTTATTTTTATTTTATTATCATTTGTTTTATTTTTCTATACATACATAGATATTCCATGTATATTTTTACCCAAGTGATATGTAACTACAAACTTATTTAGCACATTTCATTTTATATTTAATAACAAACTTTGAGTACTGGTATGGAGCCATACAGTGTTATACTAAGTTACCTTTGCTCTATCATTGGACCCTTATTTCATCTTGAACTATTTCTTATTATACAGATATCTGCAACTAGTATGCATACATACACGATTTGAATACTTAAAGAACACAGAATTCAATTTTTGATATCACTATTTGATCTTTAACAAGTCTTACAAGTAACTTCCAGCTGTAAGTTTGAATTATATAAAAATACCGCAAATCTTATAAAAACCCAGTATTGTTGCCAATACAGAGATAAAGAGAAAGAATAAGATAGAGTCAGTGAGGCAGAGGCCAAAAAAATAAAAGCATCTGGATTTCTCGGCAATTCCACTAACTTGAATAATACAGAAAATAAAAATAATCATTCTATTCTTGTATATGTCTATGAAACATGTAATTGACATGAACTCTTAGTTAAGGTTTGGCAGTTGTAAGAAAATTTCAAAATCGAGGGTCCTCTAGTGGCATTTAGTGATTGTAATGATCATCCAGAAATTATTACAAATTAGAGAAAATGAACATAAAAATCTAGGTCATGAACTAGGTCAAACAAACAAAAACAAAATCTCCTTAATTGAGAAAAATATTAAGTGGCATCTAACTTTCAGAAACAATTATCATGTCAAAATCTGACCACTTAAACAAATGCCAATAACAAATTATCCTACTGAAAACAAAAACAAAATAAAACCATCAAAAGGCCTAGGTTAATCTCTTATAGAAATACCATGATATGTATTTGTGCTTATATTATCATGGGAAATTAATGCCACATGACATTAGCATATAACACTTCTATAGCCATGCAGGTAGTATTTTCATACCATCTATAAGTAGCTTTAATATATATACATATATGTGCACACTTTAAAAAAATACATATAATATATATACATATGTATATATAAAAGATACATATATACTTATATAAAGATATATACTTTAACATATATACATATATTTATGACTATATGAAAGCATATAAATTGAAACCAAAGAGTCAAAATTATAAATTTTGTGTTTATTTTAACAAATGCCAAAAACCATTTTAATTTCAGTGTTAACAACAGTGGTCACACATTAGGAATGATAGTTTGCTAAAGAGAGAAGCAAAAAAGATAAAAATGCAGTCAAAGTACTATATAACATTTTCAGTCATTTATTGATGTTAATTAACTGCACATAACTAAGGAGGCTATAAAAGGAAACTAATGGATGCGGAACAGCCAGCAAAGGCAAAAAAAGAAAACTGTAGCTGCAGTAATTTCTGTCATTCATAACTTTCCATAATTATCTGCTCTGTAAAGCTGCTGCCGTAATTTGAAAAGCCTCCCTCTTGAACAAGTGGGCAGACACAAGCACAGCCTCCACTGAGGTCCAAGAAGGTGGCCATTGCAATAGCTTCAGACCTGCTTGGATTTTAATGCTGTCTTCCCACAGGAACCCTCCTGATTGAGTTTAGAAACAGTGCATCTCTCTGACCAACCCCACTCCTGCAGCCAGACTGAGTGTGTCATCTTGATTCCCTGGAGCGAATTACAGCTGACCTTTCTGATTTCCATTTAGCAATTGCTTTATGGATAAAATTACCATCTTTGGTAAGTAGCTCTTAAATGTACCTCTGTGGTTTTAATTCAGAAAGCTTCATGTCTTTAAAATGATGTGCAAGCACTTGAGTGACTTTTTTTTAACCCCTGAGAATGATACCATGCTAAGGCACACACCAACTGTACAAATGTACATCATTAATGTTTTATGAGCTATGTTGTTTAAAATTGCAGAAAATACTCACAAAAGAGATACAGTTAGCAGTATGTAGTTTATCTCATGGCAATTTAAAATACTTGTAAATGTCAACTTGTTACATGATAAAACATTATGAAGTAAACTTGGATATGGAACTCTTTCCTTTGAAGCAAGTTATTTAGGACTAAATATTTATATCAAAGGTTCTAAAAAGGTCCTACAACTCTAAAACACAGAAGCAGCCAGAGCTCCACAATGGAAAGGTGAGAGGAGAAAGAATTGGAGTCTTCTTAGCCCCAGGACCTGGTGTTCACCTGGCTCTTCTAACTCAAATGGCCAAGAAGCACTTCCTATCCCATGATTTAACCACATCAGTTGCATGGATGCCTTCAATGCCAATAAGAATTCATTTCCTTGAGCCGATTAATTTGGTAATATAATTTAAATAAATATTCTCAGAAAGAGTAAAATCATATGGCTTTGTTTTTTATTTATTTTATTTTACTTTTGGTTCTGGGGTACATATGCAGGTCGGAGGACTGGCATTAGCATAAGATTCAAGAAACGACTTCCCACAGAAAAGAACCAGGATAAGATAGGCTTAAATTCCAGTGTATGTTGGAATCATTTCTGGGGTCAGAGAAAATGGGGGCAGCTGTTCTACCTTCTTCAAATCTCTGAACTCTGGTAATATCATGACAATTAACCAAAACCTAAAATTAGGCATCACAGCAAGCTCCAATTCCTGATTATTTCTCAACTGTAGACTTCAGAAACAATGAAAGCACAGTAAATGTATTTCCCATTAAAAAATCAATAATTTATTCCATCTGTGAGTATGTATGCCTACAGCATGTAGAAAGGCTGGGTTTTAAGTTTCTATCTCTTTCACAGTAGCCAGGCAAAGAAGAAATAACCTGAATCTTACAAATCAAAATAGCTGATTATTTTAAGAGGTAAGAAACATGCTCAAAGTCAAACATTTGGTGGGGCTTAATTGTCCTAACTCAGAGCCTTGTACCCTTTCTAGGTCCCACACTGCCCTCTCTGTAGGCACATGGGGCCAGGTAGTGAATATCATTAAACACCTATGTGAGTCAGCAATGGGGTGCCCAACTATCTAAGTCAACCAGAACTTCAAGAGTGTTGTGAGGCTGTCCTTGTTAAGTGCTGGAAAGACTAAAATGGAAGAAGATCACATCAGTAAACGTGATCCTAAAGCAAAATTAAAAAGTAAATACCTTTAATACATAAAAACTTGAGCAGTTATTTGGGATAGTTACAGTAATGTGAAACAGCAAGTTTGACATGAAGATTCATATCAGCAATTATCTGTAAATTGCCACCTTTTGGTACTAGATTCATTTATTTTCTAATAAAAAAGAGCCTGCAAGCACTCCTGTAGACTACTGTCCAGGGCTTTCCTGGGACAGGGAACCATGCTGTCACCTCAACCAACATAGTACAATTTGCAAAGGTATTACTCACTCTAAGGTAGAGTGAGAGTAGGAATTAAAAATAGCTGGGACCTTTTGAAGCTCTCAAACATTTCTCTGCCAGCATAGGATCGTTCCCTGTCGTGTATTTTTAGTGCTATATATACTCAGCTTTTAAATGTCATAAGGAATGAAATCCTGGGAGTACTATTCGAACACATCTCTGAAAAAAAAAAGTTATATTTGATATCTCATCTGTGATTTTGATTCAGGCTTTATCTCACCTCTAAGCAACATATTCTCCTGCTATTTTCAGTCGTTTGCTGAAGTTTAGAGTCCCCAGAGTGTAATGGATAACCCACTGTGTCAAATAAATAGATTTATAAAACGTTTATATTTATAAAATATAAATATACACAGTATATGTTTATATATTTGTGTGTATATATATATATGCACACACACACACACACAGTGAAAGACACTCACTTTCTGCTTTAGACATTCTAAAACAGGACACTCATTATCTGTATCTATTCTCTATTGGCTCTAATTCTAAAGAAATTAAAAAAAATCTTATCATCTTTAAAATTATTATACTCACTGCTAATTCCTTTCCTCAAAGCCACCCTTTCCTTCTACCAGTCTGAGTCTCCCAAACTCCCACTCATTCTTCCTGTCTTTAAACACTTTCAAAGAAACCACTTTTTGCAGAAAGTTTGATCCAAGAAATTAAAATAATATATTTAAAAATATACTCTAAGAAACTTTCAGGTCCTCTCACCTCTGGAGCCGACCAATAATCTAATTATCCTGGTAGGTTATGTGGTAGGTTTCTAGATGCTACCTGCACTCTCCTCTTAAAAGGAAGTTTACTATGGGAACACTTGGGTTTAGAAGATAACCCTTTTACTAGCAGAAAAAACTATTTGCTGTGTATGTTCTGAAAAGGGCACTTCCTCAACTCTTTCCTGAGTAAATGTTAACAAAACAAATGCATTATTCAATTAACACTCTTTATATGTTTTGTTGATTAACTGATACTTTAGTTTAAAACATATTCTTTCAAACAGCTTATGTTATTGTGGGTAGAACACTGAGGAATCAAAGGGATTAATAGAGGTGGTCTGGCCCCACCAACTCAAAGGACCAGGGACTGTGTTAAGTTTTTTGCAGCAAAGGAATACATCCTCTTACAGGATTTCACATACCTTCGTTTTTCTTCATTATTTTTTCTTCTAAATATTTTAAAGAAGTTTGTGTTTCCAATGTAGCCATTAAGTTTTGAGTTTCTTTCCCCCTCCCTTTTTTTTTTAGACAGAGTCTCCCTCTGTCCCCCAGGCTGGAGTGCAGTGGCACAATCTCAGCTCACTACAACCTCCACCTATCGGGTTCAAGCAATTCTCTTGCCTCAGGCTCCTGAGTAGCTGTGACTACAGGTGCATGCCACCATGCCTGGCTAATTTTTGTGTGGCTTATTTAGTAGAGACAAGGTTTTATCATACTGGCCAGGTTGGTCTCGAACTCCTGACCTCTTGATCCTCCTGCCTTGGCCTCCTATAGTGCTAGGAAAACAGCTGTGAGTCACCGCACCTGGCCTTGAGTTTCTTTTTTGAAAGTACCTTTATTTTCAAAATGTGAATAAATGTGGAAATTTAGTAGAGGGTATTTTCCTATTAGTCTTTCCTAAATGATTTGTCTACTAAATACAATACAATTGTACTTATTCAAGACTTAATTCATCTATACGCCTTAAGGTGCCATCACAATGTTTGCATTTAACATAACAGTGAGAGAATGTCCTATTTCCTGTTTGGTATGTAACAAACCACTGTCAAGATAATTGCTGCTTTTTGTGAGTTGGAGAGTTAGGGAATAATGATGCGGTATTCTTACTTAAATCACTTTCCTTGTCCTTCTGTTTTCTCCACAACTTCTACTCTTTTTGAAATCTTCCTGGAGAAAAACTATTTATCTACTTCAAGAATAAATTATTCTCTATTTTGTCATGTACCTTCTACATTGATTTCTACTATAAAATCTAAAAAGAACTCTCCCGCTATTAACCTTCAGACAAAATGGCTCAAAGCTTGGGCTCCTAAATGAGGAGGTCCCCTGTTAAAATCCCTCAAGTATGAATTACTGCAAACAGCACATTGGGCAAAATACATAAATATTCTAAACCTCCGCATCTTACCCTGTAAAATAAATAAAAAATGCTAACCTCACAGCACTCTTACTAGAATTAAATGGAAAAATGTTGTTAGAAGTATTTTTGGCTTCTGTTTTTCTTGTTGTTGTTTTTTGGTTTTTTGTTGAGACGGGGTTCACTCTGTTACCCAAGCTGAAGGGCAGTGGCAATAATGTGGCTCACTGTAGCCTTGTTTTTCCAGGTTCTAATGATCTCCCAGTCAACCACTAGAGTAGCCAGGACCACAGGCACATGCCACTATGCCCAGCTAACTTTTGTTGTTGTTGTTGTTGTTGAGATGGGGTCTTGCTTTGTTGCCCCGGCTGGTTTGAAAACCCTGGGCTCAAGCAATCCTCCCTCTTCAGCCTCCCAAAATGCTGGGATTACAGGCATGAGCCATCACACCTTGACCATTATTTATTAATAATATCCTGTAGCCATACTTTTTTAAAAGTGAGTTAAAATCATATTTGTTAGAAAACGAAAGTAATGTCATAACCCAGATATAGGCATAGATACA
>PVKP010030284.1:0-28082 GCA_004027715.1 Plecturocebus donacophilus
ACAGTGGGGGGGGAGGGACAGTGAAGGGTGGGGAGTTGCGGGGAGATAGCATGGGGAGAAATGCCAGATATAGGTGAAGGGGAGGCAGGCAACAAATTACACTGCCACGTGTGTACCTATGCAACAATATTATATGTTCTTCACATGTACCCCAAAACCTAAAATGCAATAAAAAAAAAAAAAAAAAAAAAAAAAAAAACTGAGGCTCTGGACAAACCTGGCTGTGAATCCTGCTCCAACACTTCCCTGCTTATGACCTTGGACAAGTTACAGGACCTCTGTATGCCCCAGATTCCTTATGTATAAAATGGAGACAATAATATAATAGTGCCTATCTCACTGGGTTGTTTTGAGGATAAATGACATAATCATGCAAAGCCCTTAGTTTGGAATTAACAAAAGTCTCTTATTATTACTAAAATGAAAAAAGCATGCTTGAGCAAAGGAAAGGGGAGAATCAAGAACTGAGACAGAATAGAGAACACTGGAAACCTTCAAGCTAAAAGAATCTCCTTCCTTTCGCATAGGAATTTACCTCTCTCTTTTGTTTTTGTTTTGGTAAATCATCTCAGCAAGTGCTCTGTGAGAACTGAGGGTTAGAGGTGGAGAGACTTATTAAATTGGCTGGTCTATAGCACTGGAGCGTGAATGACCCTTTTGCCTGACTCTTCATTCCAGCTAAATCCCAAACTATCTGACTAATTAATATGCAAAAAAAAAAAAAAAAACAACAGCTTGGGAACAGCTGCCAAAGACAAAAAGAAAAATCACTGGTTGAAATGAAACAACACTGAAATGACTGCCCAAGAGAGACTAAGAAAGATTCAGAATTGTTGGGGGAGGGAGGCCAAAGGGGAGATTTATAGATTTCACTGCTCCTAGAACTCAAAAAAAAAAAAAAAAAAAGGTAGAACAGGCTGGGCGTGGTGGCTCACGCCTGTAATCCTAGCACTTTGGGAGGCTAAGGTGGATGGATCACTTGAGGTCAGGGGTTTGAGACCGGCCTGGCCAACATGGTGAAAACCTTGACTCTACTAAAAATACAAAAAATTAGCAGGGCATGGTAGTGCGTGTCTGTAGTCCCAGCTACTTGGGAGGCTGAGGCAGGAGAATCGCTTGAACCTGGGAGGCATAGATTGCACTGAGCCGAGATTGTGCCACTGTACTCCAGCTTGGGTGACAGAGCGGGACCCTGTCTCGAGAAAAACAGAAAGGTAGAATAGCATAGAAACATCTCAGAATGCCTTGCATGTGGTAAGGCTAAGGTATCATTTTTACATACTCACCCACGTGCATATACACATGTGCATGTGTGTGAATGTGTGTGTGTGTCTGTGTGTAATATTTCATGCATTTCTTATTGTTACTGTTGCAGAGATTTGAAAGGCTCTGGACAAAAGGGCAGGCTACAAAGCTCTGAGCCCAGAAACAGATTGTTATTGCTTGTCTAGGATGACTTGGTGAACTTTGACCAAATCTCACCCTGCCTTTTTGCAAACACTAGGGTAATTCAGCAAATGTGGCGGTAATAAGCAAAGGGTGAGAAAACTCGGAGACAGGGCCCTTGCTCAGTGAACGCAGTGAACTGGAGATCAGTGGGCTTGCTGGTCTACAGTGGGTGGTGGTGCTTTCCATTTCCAGCGGTGGCAACTGCAGCCTCAGTAGCAGCAATGGCTCCCGTTTATTGTGAATCTCTTGGGTAGCAAACTCTTTATTTTGTTCTTTGCTTTCCTCATACCATTTGAATTTCACAGCATAACCATGGGATAGTTATTATTATTCCCATGATATGCATGAGAGGACAGGCTTCTGAGGACCAATTCAATCACACAAAAAGGGTTTTATGGAACTGTTTATCAGGTGCTTGGAGAGAAGCAAAGCAAGTTACAATGACCCTTGCTCCTAGAATTTAAAAAGTTATTTTGAGAAGTTTGAATCCAGAAAACTGAGCTCTAGCTCATGAGAATCTCTGAGGAATAAGTAATTTGCCTTCTTTCTCTCAAATCCTCTGACTCATTCAATTTCTCCCCAGCCAAAGGCTGGCAGAAATAAGAAAAGTGATAAAATTGTACTCCTTTCCCTGGTTAAAGAAAGGGACCATATTGGAAATCAACTCCCACAAGGAGAATTTTAATTGCAAATTGAAATATCACACCCGGCTTCAGTCAGTCAACACATATTGCCTATGAAAGCATTGATATTAATAACAACTGTTCACGGGTCTTTTACTATGTGCCTGTCTTCTTGCTAAGTAAGTCATGTACCTACCAGTTAGTTTCCAAAACTACCCTTTGGAAAGAACTATCTTTGTCCTCATTTTTCAGATGAAGGAACCAAGGTGTTAGAGGCTAGTAACTTGCCTAAGGTGAAACGGCTGATGAGGGTGGGACCTGGGCTTTGAACCCGTCTCCATCGGACCCCAGAGCCCGAGCTTTTACCCACCAAACAATAATGATTTTTTCATGATGTCCAAGGTACCATTTATTTAAGGGTGGGTATTAAGCAAAAGTGTCAATGACATTGCACTTCAGTCTGAATGACAGAATGAGAGCCAGTTTCTCTCTCTCTCTCTTTTTTTTTTTTTGGGTTGGAGTCTTAATTTATCACCCAGGCTGAAGTGCAGTGATGCGATCTTTGCTCACTACACCCTCCGCCTCCTGGGTACAAGCAATTCTACTGCCTCAGTCTCCCAAGTAGCTGGTACTACAAGTGCCTGCCACCACACCTGGCTAATTTTTTAATTTTTAGTAGAGACAGGGCTTCACCATTCTGGCCAGGCTGGTCTTGAACTCCTGACTGCAAGCGATCTGCCTGCCTTGACCTCCCAAAGTGTTGGAATTACAGGCTTGAGCCAATGTACCCAGTGGAGACCCAGTCTCTTTAAAAAAAAAGTATCAATGATCTCTCCCTGCCCTCAAGGAGGCTTAAGCACTATTGAGAAGTTCAGGAATACACAAATGGAAACGTAGTTAGTAATTTGCTGCAGTTTAGGAGGGGTGGAAGGAGGATTAGGATTCATGCCAGGAGAGATTGCTAGGGCTGAGCTGGGCAGAGCGAGTCGGGATTGGATGAGCACAGAAGAGGAATTGGTCCTGGGGTTGATGGGACAGATAATAGATCCCTCAGTTTAGAGTAGAGAGTATAGTTTCATCAGTTAAACAGAGTGGATCTCCATTTAGAAACTCTGAGGCCTTCAGCAAGTTATTCAACGTTCCTAAGTTTCTGTTTCCTCATCTGTGAAATGCAGATCAGATCCATCTCAGAGGGCTGCTGGGAAGATTTAGTGTATCTAAAGTGCTAGGGAAAAGGAGGCATCCTCTACTTTCCCCTCTACCCACTAGGTTTAGTTCAATTTTCCAGTAGGGTAGGCTTGCTTCCTGTCTTCGACTTTACCATTGAAGATCTTAGAATGAGCCCTACCTGCTGTGAGAAGCCCTTCACGACATGTCTTTGTTTGAGGTTCGTCTCTCCATCCAAGCTGGCAGTTTCCAGATGGCATATCCCGCTGGGGTCCGAGGAGAAAAGGAGGAGTATGTCTGCTGGGACAATCTCGTTGCATCGCATTTGGATGAAGTCTCCCACGTGGACATCCTTCCAGTGCTTCTGCACGTAAGTCTGCTCTTTTCTTGGGTGGGAGAAAGACAGGGGTCTGAATCAGCTTTAAGTTTCCTCAGAAAATTAATGGGAGAATAGAGGAAGGCCCCACCGGCACCTAAATATCCCCCAAGTCAGCCTTTCATGAGAGTGCCTTGTATTCTACCCTGCTCCTGAATGACCACCTCATGATCTGTCTAGAACAGACAAACATAGTCTACAGAATCTCATTAGTAAAGATCTGTCCTCACGAACATTTAGAATTTTTCTTCACTGCCAGTTCTTGACCAGGTCCTGTGTTCAGCCCTTGCTTCCTAGCAAGAGAAAAATGTTAAAGGAGATGGTAACTAGATTGTCACATTAATGTGGTACTACTCTTAATATCCACTATTTACCAGAATAGCCAATTATTACCAAAGAAAACAGGGGTTCAAGGAACTGGGAAGTGGGAAAGATTGTTTTTGATTATAAGGAGAGTGATAATAGGAAAGGCGAGGATATCTGCCATTGTCAAGGAAGATCTGGAGCTGCACTGAAACAGAACACTCTGGGCAGTCAGGGAATTGGGAAGATGCACCAGGAGCTTTGATGGAATGAGACTTCACAGTAACTGTAGAATTAGGGGGTCGAAGAAATCTGAGGAAATCAGAGTGAATTATTTTATCTTCTCATCCAATTTATCAAACTAAGATAATAATAATAGGAGCAACGATGACAAATTTAGCATTTCTTACCTGCCAAGCACTCGTGTGAATTAACATTTCATTTAGTTGCATAATAACCCACAGGAGTAGATATTGTTATACCAATTTCACAAATGAGTTAATTGGGGGTCAAAAAGAAATTTTCAAAGTTTCACAAAAACAGAGCTGGAACCTGAGCTTGGGTCCAGCCCAAAGCCCAGAGTTTTTACTGCTTGGGTATACTCCCTCCCTGCAGGTGGTACCACAGCCTCAGCCTTCCCACCTCCAGCTAAGAACTCCCCACTTCTCAAGGCAATGCATTCTATTTTAATTTTCTTTATTTTTTTTATTTTTTATGAGATAGAGTCTTGCTCTGCTGCCCAGGCTGGAGTGCAATGGCACGATCTCGGCTCACTGCAACTTCTGCCTCCCTGGGTCAAGCGATTCTCCTTCCTCAGTCTCCTGAGTAGCTGGGATTACAGGCACCTACCACCATGTCTGGCTAATTTTTGTATTTTTAGTAAAGATGGCATTTCACCACATTGGCCAGGCTGGTCTCAAACTCCTGACCTCAGGTGATCCTCCTGCCTTGACCTCCCAAAGTGCCGGAATGACAGATGTGAGCCCTCTTGTCCATGTGCTATTTTCAAAGAGCTCTCGTTTCAGAAACTCTTCCTTCTGCCTAACTAAATATTTAAACAGTTCTGCTCTTCCAGGTAATACAGTCTATTCTATCTTCCACCATTCTTTAAATATTTTAAGGCATTCATCAGGTGTCCCATGAAGACTTTTGGGCATGCCAAGCCAAATTTAACTTTCCAGGTGCCCCCAATTGTTCCTCATGTGACACAGTTTCAAGATCTGTTCCGGAGGTGTGGGCTCATCTATCTGCATTTGGAAATGTCCTGCTTTAAATGTGGGATTTGAAACCAAACTAATATCTCACATGTGGCCTTTCTAACTGAGCCCAGCTGGCTTGGAGCTGGGTGCCTCTGAAGGTAGCCAGATCTGGAGAGGCAGGCTTCCCTTTGCTGGGTTTCTCCACTGATGCTGAGCCCCTCTGGGTATGTTATTGTTTCTGTTTCTGCAGGAATCTGAGCTGCCCTGGGCATGATGAGTCCACTCTTCCACAGAGAAACAGTCGTGATTAGAATTGCAGTTTTCTCCTTTGACTTCACAAAAGTCCCTAAGGAGGAAGAGGTTTCGATGTCTTCCTCCCTTTCTGGAGGCCCTCTGGAGAACCTCAGACAAGTCTTCCTAGGATCTAATCTTCCCGGTCATAAAAGATCTCAGAAGACTTCCCCAGCCACCTGAAATAAAGGTGCTTCCATGTGGAAGGCCAGGTCTGTAAAATGAACAGCATTAGAATTGGGGAACAACTTTGCAACTGGAAAGAACCAGAGGGTTCTGCAGAAGTGCTCCGTGGCTCTGGGAGCTCAGTGCAGCAGACATGGTTAAATGTCAACCAAATGACTATTGAGACCACTTCTGAGGATTCTGGGGGTGATGTGTCTGTGGAATTTTAGTAATAATTCCCCCTTACATGCCAAAGCACATAACAGGTTTCCAAGCACCTTTCACAATTGATCAGCTCATTCTGTGTTTCCACTCACCCATATCACTTTTCTTTTCCTTAAAATCTTTGTGGGTACATAGTAGGTGTATATATTTACAAGGTACATGAGATACTTTCATACAGGCATGCAATGTGTAATAATTACATCATAGAAAACAGGGTATTTATTCCCTCAAGCATTTATCTTTTGTGTTAAAAAGAATACAATTATATTCATTCAGGTATTTAAAAATATATGATTGAATTATTATTGACTATAGTCTCCCTGTTGTGCTATCACATACTAGGTTTTAATCATTCTAACTATTTTGTTTTGTTTTGTTTTTTTGGTACCTGTTAACCATCCCCATCTCCCCCTAACCCTCACTTTTATTTTCTATGAAGAATAGGGGCAGTCACCCCAGATTTGTTTCCCTGTGTCATTTTGGAAATACTTTTGATTATTTAAAAACTTGGTTGTTTATTTGTATACTTAGGGTGGAAACTCCTTCACCAAGTGTGCCATTATAACTGTCAAACACTTCACGGCCTCTCTGCTGACTCAGGGGATGATATTTTTTCTTCAAAGTAGCCCTGGGAAAACCTGTTAAATTTCCATGTATAAGGCTGCTTATAGACATTGTAATGGTCCAGACTCTGTGAGAAAAGAATCTTATAGAGGAAAGACTAGTTTTCTTTCTTTCTTTTTTTTTTTTGAGAGTGCTCTTAAAAGTCCTTAAATGTTATAGCAAAACTGCCCCAAGGAACAAAGAATTTATTACTCATTCTGTCTTGTCTTCCTCTTTTTTTCCCCTCCTTTGGCTACTATGTCCTACTGGATAATGCCTTTGGGGAAGTGGCTTATCAGTTGATTGCTATAATCTCAGCATTCTACCTGGTATTTGACACTGGAATCCAGGAGAACAACTTTCATTCTGAGCAATATCCTGATCACCAACCCTCCCAGAGCACACTGGTTTTGAAGGTTTTGGCAAATGCTAGTTGTCCAGAATCTGCACACAGAGCATATCAAAGGCAAGGCCCATGCACCTCCACCCATGAACACTGACTGAATCTCATTCTTCCCCTTTGTAATGAAAGACTGTACTGCGTATTCTAGGATGTGGGTTATGAAGGTGCTGGAAGATGGAGTGCTATGGAGAGGAGCTTACGGCGTATGATTTTCTGAGTTGTACTTTGTGAGCTAGGCTGGAGGACTGCCCTGTCAAATCCTGTCATGATGTAAGTTTCAATGGAGCCACCCACAAGCAGTAAGTCAGACTAGTCTCTGTCTTCTTTACATTTACCTGCTGGATCCCAAGGAGGTCACTGCTGTGCTGGTAATGATTGCCCGTCTTTCCTTTAGACATAATCCTCTCTTCCTTAGGACAGCGCGCAGTGGTGAAGGAACACTCTCAGTCACTGTTGTAGGTTTCCCTTCCCCAAGACAGAGATTGCCCAGTCCCAGGGTTGCGCTTCTCAAACACAAGCACATATGCTTCCAGAATACCCTGGTGGGCATCTAGGAATAATAAAGCTATGGGATCAATATGACTTTGGGGGTGTTCATTTTAAAAAAAAATTTAGGGGAAACATAGTTTAGTAGTCTGGCTGGTATGAAATTTGAAGAATTTTATTGATAGTAACTAAACATAGTTATGTTATAGAATCAGAGGCACATTTTGTAGGAATTTTAGGGATTAAAAAATAAGATCAGTGATATTTCCTTCTTGCACTGGGCTACTTAACACTGGTCTCTTGATTCTCTAGGGTCCACTTTGTCTCCTCCTCTGTCAGGACCATGTCTGCGGAAAAGTCAGGGATGTACAGCCCAACAGCATTCAGTCAGGGGAGGTGATGACTGATGCTCCTGCATGGAGTGAACCCCAGGCAAGACCAGCAGCTGGCCAGGAGCTGCCTGCAGAAGTCATTCTTTCATTAATCCGGCCTGTTGAGGACAGCTGTCCCAGGTGGACACATCCACACATCCTGGATTGTCCCCCGGCTAGTGAGTCCACACCTGGGAACTGACCACTATTTTAGTTTTATGTGATGTTCGCTGCTGTTTAAAAATAAGACAAATCAACGTAGCTTGGGACGAAGGCTCCATCTGGCAGATTCTGCCATAAGGAAAATTAAGTGGTGCCGTGCTAAACGGCTTTCTGAGAGGAGATAGGGCTTATTAAGAGGTAAATAAACAGCAGAGAGGTTTCTAGCCAACTGGATGCCATGGGGGAGCAGGTGAAAAGGGAAACAGAGGAGGGAGAGGAGGCTGAAGGCTCCATTTCTCAAGTATCTGGATTTTATAAAAAGAGTTCCAGTCAACTAGAGTAAAGGGGATTCGTCAGAAGGATGAGTTACCCTGTGAAACCCCCCATTCCACACAGGATGATGAGCTGATCTGGGCTATCCTTCCAGAAGCTCAAATGCCAGGCCCAGAATGCTTAGTGCTGTGTTGCTATGGGTTAGCAACCCTGGGTGGGTGAGAGAGGAATGCCCAAGAGAATAGACTGAAAGCACAGGGATTGAGAGAGGCTTTGAATCCTGGCTTCCAGGCTTACAACCTGTGTGACCTTGAGCAAATTACTTAACCTCTCGGAGCCTCTGTTTCTTCATCTGACAGTTGAAGGCAATATGTGCTTTTGCCTCAGAGGGCTGTTGAAAGGATTGGTGATATGACCTATATAAGGAACGGAGCTCAGGGCTTTGCACTTAATAAGTACTCACGAAATACAAGCTTCTTTTGTGATGATGATGACAATGAGGAGGACTGCTATTGTCATGGTGAGAGCTCATCACTGCTCTGCAGGCCTTGGTGTTCCCTTCCTCATGCTATTTTATGCTCGTGATTATGTTTTGTGGCTTTAGCTTAGGCACACAATACCCTGAGAACACACGAAACTTTAAAACCTAAACCATTCCGCTAAATCTAGGAAAGAGAGACCCAAGCTCAGCAGATTGAAAATTTAGGGCTCTGGAGCCTGGCTACTGGGACAGATTCCCAGAAATAGAGGTCCTTAAGATCCAGACTGGAAAGGATTTGATAGATCTGCAATTCAACTTCCACTGTCAGGTGAGGAAATGGACGCAGAGAGGAGGGGAGTGATCTGATTGAGGAGCACAGTGACAAAGCTCAAGCTGGGACCTTGCCCTTTCCTTGGCTCCAGGGAGGAGATCCAAGGGCCCTGTGGCTGATTCAGGAATACTTGCAATGCCTGTCGTCTGGGTTGCAGTGCACTGACGAAGAAGCAGTGAGATAGGATGGTTGAGTTGGAATACTATGCAGCCGTAAAAAATGATGAGTTCATGTCCTTTGTAGGGACATGGATGAATCTGGAAACCATCATTCTCAGCAAACTGACACAAGCACAGAAAATCAAACACCGCATGTTTTCACTCATAGGTGGATTTTGAACAATGAGAACACATGGACACAGGGAGGGGAGCATCACACATTGGGGTCTGTGGGGGAGGAATAGGGGAGGGACAGCAGGGGGTAGGGAGGTTGGGGAGGGATAACATGGGGAGAAATGCCAGATATAGGTGATGGGGGGATGGAGGCAGCAAACCACATTGCCATGCATGTACCTATGCAACAATCCTGCATGTTCTGCAAATGTACCCCAGAACCTAAAGTACATATATAGTCAATTATCTGGATTTGAAACCTGGAACTACCTCTTACCTGTAATGTGACCTTGAACCTGCTGCTAAACTTTCTGATGTTCAGTTTATTCTATCAAATGGGACAAACCTATTCTACAGGTTGTAGTGAAAGTTAAAATGGTATCTGTAAAGTCCCTAACAACATTGCAGCAAATGTCATTTACTGCTGCTATTATTATTATTACGGTTATTATTAGCTTGGGGCAGACAGGATCGCTCTTGTGGAGACAGTGAACTAGAGACTGCTATATTTGTGTATTTTCATTCACTAATATAAATGAGGTGTGGGATGTTTTGGCTGGAGGAGAAGTCTGGCAAGAGGGAGTAGGAACTGAAAAGGGAATGGTAGTGAGGCCTCAGTCCCTTACCTGACCTCAGGAAATGGAACTGAAGTTGGAGGAGTTATATTAAAGACAGCCTATACCTGGGGCAGAGGGCGGTGGATACAAATGGGTTCTCCATACTTCACTATTCTTTGTCCCCTGCACCTGCATGTTTGCTACAATCCCAGTGGGGTTGGGGAGGTGGATTAGACTTGCAGGGCTCAGGGAAGCACCAGAAAGAAACAGCTGAGGCCAGAGAAGCAGGGGCGGACCAGAACCCCTGGCTGGGCTGCAAACAGTGGAGGACACATGTGATATTTACTGATCTGAGGATGCCTAGATATATCCGTGGAGGCTTGAGGATTAGGGTGGGAGGACTGAATTCTTAAGTCAGCAGATTGGAGCTGAATGGCACAGTCATTGGGACGTTTTTATTAATGGAACCTCATTCATACCCAGAGGCTAGTGAGGGCTGGAACATCTGGGTTACATTGATACAGTATAAAGTTCTTTATACACTGGGAGAATGTTTGAAGCCCCAGGTCTGGGGATAATCCACCCCTGACATCTTTGACTATGTGGTACCAAAAAAGAAAGCAGAACTGCACAGAGAATGTCACTAAGCAGTGATGGCCATGGAGACAGTGTGCTTCAGAGGACACAGAAGTCACAGGTGCCATCCAGCAAGGTCATAGCTACAAGTTGTGATTCTTCAGCCTGAGAGTATTCAGGGAATTGGCCCCCAAATGCTTGTCCTTTAACCTCTGCAGATTCAAGTGCTGCCTTTCTCTTTTCTCTCCTGGGCACTGGACATCATGGTGCACAGCTTGTTGCCACACCTCCCTGTATATTACCATCCCATTTCCTAATTGTTGGTGCATCTTCTGTCTTAAAGTATGTAAGAAGCTTGCTAAGAGCTATGATGATCCTGGATCTTATATTTCTATATGTACATAGGGTCAGGTATGGTGTTTAGCACATGGGGAGTGTTCAGAAAATATTGATTCCTTGTATATTTGTCTTGAATACAGGTAGTAGAAAGGCAGGTTTTTCTAACCTTTGGCCATTTTAACATCTATCTTTTTTTGGAGTTGTTACAGGTATCCTAGTGGAGACTTCTAACAATGATACATTATTAGCTTACATATATTGACTACCTATAATGAACCCGGCATTTAACCTCCAGTTTAGCTGCCTAATAATGAAATAGCTTTTATTGTTATCATTATCCCCCAGGCTCAGAAACTTATCTAACTTGCATAAGGTCACACAGGTGTGTCTACAAGGAGAGATGAGTGAAAGCAGTGGGAGCGACATGGCTCAGAGTGGTCTCATGGCTCTGTTTTGGAGTGAGGGATGAAGCTGATTAAGCCTCCGAAGAAGGTGACATAAGCCTAGCAGAGGCTGGGTTGAGAACAGGAGCCTCACCTTTTGGAATTCTGATCTCCTTAATGGCAAAACAGAGGCCATAAATCCTCACCCGTGGACTGCAAATCGTTCCTGATGACAAGAGTGCACAGCTTCAGGGACACCAGAATTCTTATTTTATGACTCTCCCACCCAGTGAGTTTTGGGGAGGACCTAATGCATTCTCTCCTGAAATGACAAGCTGAATTGGCCCAGATGGTTTATGGCCTTCTGTGAGCACAGGGTGAGGCAGTGGGAGTAGTGTGGGCACCTGCAAAATGGATGCTTCAGGAAGAAGCCTGGTTGGTTGGTGCCAAGTGCAGAGCAAAGGCCTGAAGGCTGGATGCAATGGTCTGCTGGTCTGTAAATCCAGCCAGTGGCACTTTTCATAGCCAGCCTTCAAATGACACTGAATGTTTTTCTGTTGTCGCATTTTTCAGAGTCCTCCCTGAGGCCCATTTTGTTATGTGATTAGAGCTTGGCATCAAATTCTGTGGTTAAAGATTTTTTTTTGTCTTCTTTCATGTAATTCCAAACTCCAGCCAGTGGTCATTCTTTCTCATTCCCCTTGGGTTAAGCTCATGATGACCTCTGCCTATCAAGGCTATAGAACTCTCCTTAGCAATATTTAAGCTGACATTTTCTGAGTGCCATAGGATGCCAGGGGCAAAGCTAAGCATTTTATATGCAGTAATTCATTTAATATCTGCAACAACCCCAAAATGTAATTTTAGGGTGAAGACAGGCTTACAACTGTGTTTTATGTTCAGATAGCCCTGGTAAAGCTTAAATTCTGCCTAGTCAATCAGTTCATCTTCTTTTGGGGGTTTCCCTGAGGGCTGTTGTTCAGAGGAAATATTAGTACCAAATTGTTGCTTTATTAACAGCTGTACAAATGTGATATTCTAATGTACAATCTATGTTAAGAAGTTGAGTTGGACCAAGTGGCTGAGGCTGTGAGCCAGAAGAGGCCATTTACATCCCTTCTCTGAATCTAAATCTTGGTGTGGGTATGCTCAAGTGTGCTGTGGCTAGAAAGGAGAGACAGAGGGCTAACTCCAGAGAGGTTTCTTGAATTTAGATGAAAAATCCTGCCACATAGACTAGCAGGAATAAAGAAAGTGCAAAGCATAGATTTTCCTTTTAAATCGCTGTAACCCTGTCCACTGGTATATGCGGCTCAGTGAATGTTTTTGGCTTTTACCAATGAAGCTATAAAACTAGCAATTCCACCCTTGTTTGTGTATGGCACACAGCAAGAAAGGTGAAGGCTCAGGCTGGGGGTGGCATTGAAAAAATTAAGTTTGAGATGATTGGAAATAAAAAAAAAAATTACTGGCCAGGCGTGGTGGCTCATGCTGTAATCCCAGCATTTTGGGAGACCGAGGTGGGAGAATCACTTAAGGTCAGGAGTTTGAGACCAGCTTGGTCAATATGGTGAAATCCTGTCTCAACTAAAAATACAAAAATTAGCCTGGTGTGTTGGGACATGCCTATAATTCCAGCTACTTGGGAGGCTGAGGCAGGAGAATCTCTTGAGCCTGGGAGGCAGAGGTTGCAGTGAGTCAAGATTGTGCCACTGCACTTCAGCCTGGGTGACAGAGTGAGACTCTGTCTCAAAAAAAAAAAAAAAAGTTTCTTAGTGCTACTTATGGTGCAGGTACTGTGTTAAACAATTTATAAAGATGATCTGATTGGATCCACATGACCCTGGGAGTTAGGTGCTAGTATTGGCCTCATTTTACATAGGTTGAAATGGATGCTCAAGTGATCAAGCATCTACATAGGCCACACATTTGGTAAGTGGCAGCTCTGAGAAAAGCCCAGGTCCCATGTCAAAGCCCTCCATGTCAAGCATCCAGTAAGGTCATTGCTGAGATTGCTTTACTCACCCTGTGGCATTGCATTCTGCAGTTTATTTCTAAGTTCATTATTTTCAAGCCCTTCTGCATGTCATCTGCATACCTTTTTACAAATTATGCCAGAGAGAGAGATTATGATCACTATTTAAAGATGAGACACATGGGGCCCCAACAGCTTAAGTGGCTTCATTTAGGTCATGTAGTTAATTAGTGACATAACCAGGATCATGACTTCTGGTTTTCTCCCTTCCAGGTTTTCCTGAGGACACAGGCACAAAAGGCAACTCACAGACAAAAGAAAACAGGTTGCAGGCGAGGCTAGGCCCTCAGTGCTAAGCTGTCAGAAGACGTTTATTTTTATGCTATAGCAGCCACCTGACTTACAAAAGAGAGATGCTCTAAGTCTCAGTAAAAAGTCAGATTAAAAAGTATTCTATGCAGCACAAGAACTTTGTGAAAAAGTTCTGTGCAGCCATAGAAAGAGGATGAGTTCATGTCCTTTGTAGGGACATGGATGAAGCTGGAAACCATCATTCTCAGCAAACTGACACAAGAACAGAAAACCAAACACTGCATGTTCTCACTCATAAGTGGGTGTTGAACAATGAGAACACATGGACACAGGGAGGGGAACATCACACACCGGGGCCTCTTGGGGGATGGGAGGCTAGGGGAGGGATAGCAGGGGGTCAGGGCATAGGGGAGGGACAGCATTAGGAGAAATACCTAGTGTAGATGATGGGTTGATGGGTGCAGCAAACCACCATGGCACATGTATACCTATGTAACAAACCTGCACGTTCTGCACATGTACCCCAGAACTTAAAGTATAATTTTTAAAAAAGAGTATTAAACACAAAAAAGTTCTAATCTGTATTATTCTTCCCTTAAGTTTCTGTCATTTCTTGGTCTTAGTCTTTCTAATGCCAGCATAAGCTACACATGCAACATTTCATTGACACAGGAACAGGCTGTGAGTTGAAACATGTTCCCTCTGCCTGGCTAAATGTTGCTTCCTCCTGCGGGGCTCTCCTGAAATTTTACCTCTTCATGGGAAGCTTCCCTTGGTGTTTCCCTTGATGTTTCTTGCAGGGGACGGGTCACCACAACCCCTGCACTTATTGGTTCCTTTGCAGGTAGGCTACCGAAGCACATGGGATGTTGTAGCTTAAGTTCCTTGTGACCCCTGGACTGAGAGCCCCTTGAGGGCGCACAAGGTTTGCCATGGCAATGCGCACACTAAGTCTTGAACTAATATTTGCTGAACAGATGAATAAGTGAGTGACCAGCTGCTGAAACTGTGGAGGGCTTATATTTCATTACAATAGGGAACAAAAACCACCCTGGAGTCCCTCGGTTCCCATTCCCCACTCTGTACTGCATGTTTTCTGAATACAAATAAAAATTTACTAAGCTGGATGGAAAAATACAAATCTCTTGCTGGTATTGTTTCTAGATTCATTAAACTGAGCCCTGGGAGAAACTAAACTAATACAATTCTGAAGCTAATCTCTCCTCGAAGTCATTCCATAAATCTGATTAATGGGTCACCTTTAGACCACAAGCACAGCTGCTATATTAAAAGAAAATGCTCTAACGGGATTGTAATTCTGTTAACAAGGCTTCTGCTGTTTGCAAAAAGACATTTTCTCACAGTATAAACAAGTCTAAGCTGGATGATGCATGGACTTAGGTCATGAGCAAAATTCCAAGGGCTCTAGTATTCAATTGCACAAAAATGGAAAAAAAAAAGCATCAGTTTCTCAAATGTGTAAATCTGAGATGAAATAAATAAAATGGCTAGGGCTGGGGCATGAGATGTAATCTTTTAGGTTGTTTCCCAGAAAAAAAAATTGTACTGTTAGATCTTGTATTCTTTGCCTGACATCTGTCATGTGTCCTTGATATGGTAAAAGGATATGTCTTTTAGCATTCATCAGTTAAGATAATAACTAACACTTATCTGTTTAATAGCTGGGGTCTTTCATAGAGGCAATCCACTTCAGAAGCGGAAAACCTTTAGGGACATATAGAATGTCTCAGGGTATGTATATTCTTGTTAATACATGGAAAGCAATTTATAAAAAGTCAAGGCTCAAAAATATTTTAAAGTGACAGTGCTGAGGACATTGAGGTGGCTTCTCCAACATTTGTTCCTCATTCTATTGGAAACTATTTCATTTTTTTAAAAATTGGGTTTTACGGCCGAGCCCGGTGGCTCATGCCTGTAATCCCAGCACTTTGGGAGGCCGAGGTGGGCGGATCACGAGGTCAAGAGATCAAGACCATCCTGGCCAACATGGTGAAACCCCATCTCTACTAAAAATACAAAAATTAGCCAGGTGTGGTGGCATGCGCCTGTGGTCCCAGCTACTCGGGAGGCTGAGGTGGAAGAATCGCTTGAGGAGGTTGCAGCGAGCTGAGATTGTGCCACTGCACTCCAGCCTGGCAACAGAGCAAGACTCCATCTCAAAAGAAAAAAAAAAATTGGGTTTTACATCTTCCTGGAATGGCCCATAGGCTTTCCGGGAAGCTGACTTCATGCTGGGCTCTGTGGGTGGGGATTGTGGCTCAGGTATAACCTAGTTAGTACAGTCCCAACTCTTGCCCCTAGGGATTGGTTCGGGGTGAGCATGTGGAGCCACTGAGATGTGAGGAGGGTCTAGGGAGTAGTAAGCTTCCTTGACCTTCCAAGATGGCTACCAGAATGTCTTCCTTTCTCTTTTCATACATGATCAAATGTAGATGTGAGGGCTGGAGCTGCTGCAGCCATTTCATTGCCATGAGAGAAGTCTGCCTGAGAGTTAAAATGACACAGAGGAGGACTGAACATAAACGACTGCTGAGAGCTGGATCTAGAATGCTGATTAAGCCATTCTGGTCACCCTCCCATCTCAGGACATGTGTAGTGACTTAAGCCAAGGAAGTCCCTTTGTTGCTTAAACCTGTTAAAGTGGAAATCTCTCCTACTTGCAGCAGAGAACATCTCAACTGACAGCTGGGTTAAACAAAACTGATAGGCTGCTTATTGAGGGCCATCCCAGAACCTTTATTCTATTAACATGTAAATTGATTTGGCTATAGGTTCTGTTCTTTCTTAGTGCATCTCACAGGACAAGATCTAGTTTGACTCCTGAATTTCACAAAAGAGGAAACTGAGGTCTATATGTTTCAATGACTTTTCTAAGCTATTAATAGTTAGTCTAAGATCTGGGCCTAGACTACAGGCCTCCCAGGCCTGCATTCTTACCTCAAGGTCATACCCCCTCTCTGTCCCTCGAGGATGAATTTCAAAAGAAGAACCTAGGGCCAGAAGTGATGGCATGCCTACACTTCTACCTACTCGGGAGTTTGAAGCAAGAGGAATGCTCAAGCCAAGTTCTAGACCAACCTGGGCAATGTACCAAGACCCTTGCCCCCACCATCCATTTGAAAAAAGCACCACCAAAAAAAAAGAACCTTATTGTTCTTTTGCAGAGACTCCAGATTTCTAGAATATTTTGAAGCAAAGTTTGCAAGTCTTTGCGCTCATAAGCAAAATAGAACTTTAGGTTCAATAAAATAGGTCTGAACTGTTTGAAAAAATTACATCAGTCACCAAATATTGTAAAATCAGTTAAAAGTCAGGTTATTTGAAATAAAAATATTAATTTCTGGTTGTTCTAATAAAGCTGAGACAACACTAGGCCTATATTTCCACAAACATATTTCTCAAAAATAACAATTAGCAGGAGCTAAGTGGTCAGCTCTGCCTCCTGGGATGAATGCATGGCCTCTCCACTTTGCCACAGTCATCACCATTCCCTATTGCATCCTAACACTGATGCCAAGTGTCATTGGTCATTTATCAGTCCATGAATCATGTTGCTTTTTAGAAAATATTCAGTCAATCAAATCACCTATCTGGCCCCTGTAGCCAATTATTTTTCTATACTTGAAAAAGTACAAATTCCCAAACTTAGATATTAAAAAATACTTCCAAAGCCCAGTAAATTTAAAGCAACACTGAGTGAATCAAAGACGAACAGGTTTCTTTGCTATCTCTTTCCTTAGTCCTTCCTGGGCTATGGATCCATTGGAGGAGGGCCAGCATATATGATTTGGCCATGCACATACTCTTTCAGAGACTATTTATTTGTCACTGTTATTCCACTGAATACACGTTGGGAAATACTGCCATGAAAACTCCATGTTCCTTCCTGCCAGTGAGCTGGTGGACTAATGTTTCTTTTTTCTAGATTGTTATCATCTCGGTTTTCCAATGTTCCCTGGAAGCTATTTTTTGAACAGAACAACAGCAGCCTGGCCTAGTTCCAGCCAACTCCCAGCACAGGTGAGCCCATAGTCTAATCCACACTGAGATTATTCCAAAGAACAAGGCCAAGATTCTGTGATGTTCTGGCAGAGCGAGAACAGGACCATGCTCACTGCAGCCCACGTGCATTCCTCCCTGAGGAACCAGCTTCCTGGCTCACCACTGTATGTATGCCACGTAAAAAAAAACAAGAGAGAAAGGTGGAAAACAAAAAGTGATGGTAGATTGATGCCAAAAGAAAAACAACGCTTTCTCAGAAACCGCCTCTTCAAAGAAAGGCATCACACCCAGCAGTGATTTCATCCTCTCTTTATAATTTTCATACTCAAAGGTGAGGAAAGACTAAATTTTAACTCTGGCTGTCCAGTGTGCTCATATAATTCAAGACAATTAGGTATAGCTGAAAAAATTTACCCCTCAGATTAATTTTTCTTTCTTCTTTCTTTATTTTTTTGAGACAGAGTTTTGCTCTTGCTGCTCAGGCTGGAGTGCAGTGGTACAATCTCGGCTCACTGCAACCTTCACCCCTGGGGTTCAAGCGATTTACATGCCTCAGCCTCCCGAGTAACTGGGATTACAAGGCACCTGCCACTGTGCCCAGCTAATTTTTGTACTTTTAGTAGAGACAGGGTTTTACCATCTTAGCCAGGCTGGTCTTGAACTCCTGACCTTGTGATCCATCCACCTCGGCCTCCCAAAGTGCTGGGATTAAAGGTGTTAGCCACCATGCTCAGCCCCTTCAGATTAATTTTTCTAAACGTGCAACTGTGTCCCTCCAAGCAAAGAGACTAGAAGCTCATTTGCTGCTGAGGGATGAACATGGAGTTTCTTTCAGGGGTTCTTGATAATATTGCTAAATACCATCTAAAAAGACATTGTATTAGATATTCTTCTTGGAGGTTTCCCCTGGCTACAATTTTCCAAGTGGAGTTTGGCTCATAAATCCTTTCAGCAGCCTGCTCCAAGCTGGCCAACTTTCATTCCCTTGGAGAAGAGATCCTCTCCTTAGAAGTAAGTAGTTCCTAAATGGCTGGAGTACATACCTCCAAGCAAGCGTCTTTCATTCTAACAAGGACCAGAGCCAATGTGGATCGTCTGCTAAACTGGGGTGGAGAGTCAGAGGGAAAACCTCACCTAGGGTGCTGCTTGTGAGACATTGAATTCAGCAACAATTCAAGCTTTTACCTCCTAGAGACTCGATCATCTTAGGCTGCCAACTGCTAGCTCTGAAGACGCTTTGTCTCTCTAGTCTCTTTGTGAGCCCAGACTCAACTCCCTTGCTTCTTTTAGGACTACGTGGGTTGTCACAAAGTTGAGACACACTTTAACTGTCTTCTTTCCTTGCCAAGTGAGAGCACGTCCTGTCCTGACAACCTAGTTTAGTCATTTGCTCCATGGAACCTTTGTAGAACAATGACATGTATAAAATGACATTAAATAAATGTCTAATGACATTAGATCATCCAGTCACCCTAGAGTTTAATTCTTAAGATTTCAACTCACCCTTAATAAGATTGCACCTGTGTGCTTACTAATATGAGCACTTAACGCAAGTTAAAACAAGGTTTCTCAGCCTCAGGACAGGTTGTGTGCAGTCTTTGCTTTGGTTGAGACAACATCAGAGAGAACTCTCAAAAACATAGTGATGAAGGAAAGGTTGGGTTTTACATTCTAAAAATAATGCATTTTCAGCTTGCATTTACTGAGCATTCGTTGTATGTCAGATATAGTGCTAAGCATTTTCTAAGAATTATCTCCTGCAACCCTCACATCCACCCCAGGAATCGTTCAACTTTTATGAATTACAAAGTGAGTTTCAGAGAAGGTTGTATCACTTGTCTAAGGTCATGCGGTTAGTAGGTACTGGAGGCTGTTGAACCCAGGCAGCGTGTCTCCCGGCTCTCCTAACACAACACTCCATCGCTCCCCCGAAAAACAGCTGCCTCTTCTCTCCCAGTGTCCTCAACCAGCCTCAAATGTGCTCATGGCCACACTGGGTTAAGAAAAGATGTGAATCTATACAAAATTCTTCAGTGTTAGACACATTTGAAACAGCAAAGAAAATGCTACATAATAAAGACCTCCTAATCTTAACAGACTGACTCAATCCTCCTTTGTTTTTTTGGATTGTAGACTGTAATCCTCACTGCAAAGAACTGAACAGCTTCCCTGAAATAAAATAATGAAATCTCCCTACTCCATCCCTTCTACAAACAGTAACTGCGGTGGTAGCAGCCATAGAAAGATCAAGCTGGGCCCCAAGACTTCCCTGGAGTTTTTTTGCTTTACCTGCTGTAGATGAGGCACTCTCGGTTATTGATGACTTTATCTGATTTGTACCTCCGGAGGTCTTCCCAAGCGTCCTTGATGGCAGTGACTGCCAGGATAATGCAGATTGGTATCATGCTCACCTCAGGCTGGAAAGCATTGACCACAGGGACAAAATTCAGAATCGCAATGCCCACAAAATAGAGATTTGCAAACCGGTGTAGCTGCTCAAAAATGTTTTTGGGGATGAAGGACAGCACGGTGTACTTGCTGGTCTTGATTTGATTCCCACGGTGATGTCTGTTGGGGTTCTCTTTGTGAGACCGTCCTTCGAAGGGCAGGTTAGACACCACCACTCGTTTCTTGTCTTCTTTTCTTTTCCACCTTTTCCTCCCTTCCTTTTTCATCTCTGCTCAATGTTGTCTTTTTAATTCTCATAATTTAATTTTCATCTTTTACTTGCCTTTCTGCTGAAAACTTTTCTCTCTTCTTTTAGGATACTAAAAATGAAAAGCCAGGCTGCACGCCCCAGGGGAGAAACATGACAAGGAAGAAGCCTGCGGTGAACAGGTGTGTATCCACCAGGCCACTTCCTTCTACTCGTTTGAGACTCCACCTGTTGGAATGTAGACGTCACCCACAGGTGTCTTCCTTTTCCACCCTGGGCAGCCAAGAACAGGTGTACCAACTCTGGGTCCTAAAACCTACCTGGTTCTAAAAGCAAGAATTTTTAACTTAAGAAACTGAGGCTTTAAAATGGCAGACATTTTCTTGGTTCGGGAGACATTGCCTGACATCCTCCAAAGAGTTTCTCCTGAACTTTGTCTCCCAAGAGAATCCAGCCACCCTAGAGTTTAATTCGTAAGCTTTCAACTCACCCTTAATAATACTGCATGTGTGTGCTTAGAAACATGAGTATTTACACAAGTTAAAACAAGGTTTCTCAGCCTCAGCACTATTGACATTTTGACTGGGTAATAATTCTTCCCTGGGGCTGTCCTGTGTATCATAGGATATCGAGCAGCACGCTGGCTTTACCCACTAGATGTCGGTAGAACCCCCCACTTTCAGTATGACAACCAAAAATGTCAGACATTACTAAATGCCCACTAGGGGTCAAGATCACCCCCACTTGAGAATCAGTGCATTAAATAAGAAAATATAATGGAAGAAAAGAGACTCATCCTTAGGCTATACTGAAGAGTTTGCATAACCCAATTGTAAGAGAGAACACAGGGATGGTTTCTCTTACCTTTGATATATTCGAATGTGGGAGCAGTTTATGGCCTTATCAAAGCGGTGTCTCTTGAAGTCCTCGATGCCATCCTTGATCATGATGACGAACAGGACAATGGCCAATGGTAATATGGTGATTTCCCTGTGGAAGACTTCCATGGAGGGCATCCAGTTCAGAATCACCAGGAACAGGAAATAGAGGTTAGCCCATCTGGAGGGGCAAGCGAAGTGTGAATAAACACTATGGAGAAGAAAAATGTACTTTCTCCCCCATTTCTTCCCTACTGTTTGGCCTTTATCAACAAAACATTCTCTTTCAGTATCACCTCAAACATTATGGTAATGGCTTTGAAGTCAAACCCGTCTCAATTTTTAAAACTTATTTATTTATTATTTCCATAAGTTATTGGGGAACAGGTGGTATATGGTTACATGAGTAAGTTCTTTAGTAGTGCCTTGTGAGATTTTGGTGCACCCATCACCCGAGGGGTTACACTGCACCCAATTTATAGTCTTTTATCCCTCTACCCCTTCCTACCCTTTCCCCTTGAGTCCCCAAAGTCCATTTTGTCATTCTTATGGATGAGATTGGAGATGATTATTCTCAGAAATGGAAAATCATCTAGATTTAAATTCTGTTCCTGTTATTTACTAGTTGTGTGATTTTTTGAGCTTATTTCCTCTTGCACAAAATAGTATTATTGACTTTACAGGGCTCTCATAAAAATTACATGATATATATAATATTTGCCTGATACACAGTAGAAGGCTCTGAAGCAAAGTAGTTGCTCAGTAAACAGTCACTTATAATAATAATTACAATACTGAAGATATGTAAACACATATTTTATAATGATCTCATACATTATCTCAAAAGAGTTGCTGATGTTTTTAAGTTTTCCACGTGCATCTTGCTCTCTCTTGCCATAGCGCCTTTGCAGGAACATTCTGGTGACTTCTCTCTGTCCCTTTTCACTTAGGTAATGCCGTCTATCTTTCAGGCTATATTTCAATTCTGTGACTTCCTTAACTAGGCAGGATTTCCTTATTAATCACTATAATAGCACCGGATACCTCTTCTTAGAAGTATCTATTCTAGTTACAACTTTATATCAATTTATACAATTAAAAAACTAATGTCTGTCTCTTTTACTAGACAATATATTCAATAAGGACACTGTCTCTCTGCCTTTCTATTTTTCTTATGTATCTCTAGCTCCCAACCCATGGCTTGAGACAGAATAGAGCCCTGACAAATATTGGCTGAATGAAAGAATGACAAAAACTTCTTAATATAAATGCATTTGGATATTAAAGGAAA
Organism: Plecturocebus donacophilus; assembly: GCA_004027715.1. Taxonomy (NCBI): domain Eukaryota; kingdom Metazoa; phylum Chordata; class Mammalia; order Primates; family Pitheciidae; genus Plecturocebus; species Plecturocebus donacophilus. The sequence goes on from PVKP010030284.1 coordinate 22,231, forward strand.
GGTGGCCCCCAGAGGGGAGCATCTCTGAGTTTATCTAAGTGGCAAATACTTGATTACAATAAGTATTGTTGGCTGGATGTGACTCACACCTGTAATCCCAGCACTTTGGAGGCTGAGGCTGGCAGATTGCTAGAACCCAGGAGTTAGAGACCAGCCTGGGCAATGGTGGCAAAACCCCATATCTATATAAAAGTACAAAAATTGGCCAGGTATGGTGGTGCACGCCTGTGGTCCCAGCTACTTGGGAAGCTGAGGTGGGAGGCTTATTTGAACCAAGGAGTTCGAGGTTGCAGCGAGCTGAGATCGCACCACTGCATTGCAGCCTGGGCAACAAAATGAGACTCTTTCTCTCTCTAAAAAAAAAAGAGGGGAGGGTATTGTTCAGACAAGTGGATCTGTACCTATGAAATTGCTCAAAGAGGTTCCGGGGCAGGAAAGTGAAGAGGGTGTATTTGGTTGTACAGGTTCTGTTGCCGGGGTATCTCCTGGAGACCTCTTCCCAATCTTGATGGAATATGCTGTTGTTGGGGAACACGACCCGCTGCTGTGTCAAGCTGTAGCTCCTTCTCCCCTTCTCTGGAGAGAGCAGTGGTGTGGTTTCTGATGGACAATGGGAGATACCATCTCTGACTCTCCACTGCCACCGATGCCACGATGAGTCCACTGAGAGGGCCATTTCCAGCGGCAGGCTAAGGTCTGAAAACAGACACAGGGGGAACTATGTTTAGGAGAAGCATGCAGCATGTTGGCCTGTTCACTGGTCCCCCATCCATGCGGGGAAGACACTGAAAATATTCTCAACCCACACTTTGACCTACTTCTTTGTAAGCAAAGGTCACTACATCCTGACCATTTGCATGCCTGTTGTTTCTAAAGACAGGATTTCTGACATTAGAGTCATAAGGATTTTGTTTAAAGATTGAGTTTCTGATGTTAGAATCCTTATGTTCTAGGGTGAGACACACTAAACAAATAATCACATAAATAACATGCTCCTAATACTGCGGTATGTGCCATGGGAGCATTGAGGTGGGTGGGACGTGCTGTTGGCCTAGTTGGGGCTGTCAGGGATGGCTACAGTATGGCTTGCTGGGCTATGACCCTGCAGGTCAGAAGTCTAGCTCTGGTTCAGTCCTGCTGTGGAGGTGTTCCTTCACCTTCAGCTGGTCTCCAGCTTCCTCACTGTGACATGAGGAGCACTACTCTTACTATGCTTTTTCCACAAGATTTCTGTGAGGAACAAATTGGATGGTACAGAAAAATATATTGGGACACATCTTAAAACAAAGGAAAACATATCTGTTCGTTAAGTTTTCTTTGGCTCTAACATTGATACTGATGACATTTTGCCAAAACTCACCTGTGGCCGGAACCTCAAAGGAGAGTGATAAGTGGAATAGAGGGGACAGATTCTTCCCTAGGAAATTTGACCACGAGGTGATTGGGCTGTGCTACTGTCCAGCCAGCTGGCTTTTCTTATCTAGATGGCTGGGGGTGGGGATCGGGGATCCCTTCCTTTCTCTCCACTCCATTTGGTGGTTTCTGAAACTAAGTACTTGGTCCAGCAGCTGATCTGCCCAGGTAGCAAAGAAATGCTGCTTTACCTGGGAGTTTCCAGTTTCTGAACTCTTTTGAATAAAGTCTATAAGCAAACCCAAGGTTCTTTCTGGCCAAATTTTGCTTAAAGATCCAGAAGGATATTATTCAAAGATATATTTTATAAAGTTAGAAGTTGTATATAATGGTCCTTCTCATGTAGTAGGCTCGTAGGATAATTTTCTTTTGATTAAGTGGATGAGTGAATGTCAAGTATTATTAATCTTACAGTGAATAACCCAGTCTGTCATGTTAGATATGATCACTTAGGGAAAAAAGTTTTATTTCTAGTTTAAATGGTAATATTTTTCTTTCCTGATGCCCATATGATCTGACCCTCATCATAATTCTCCTCATAGCTTTCATCAATCCAACTGGTTTTCAATCCACTGACCCCAAGGCTGCAGGAAGCTCTTCAGAGACTAAGTAAGCCCTTGTAGCAAGCATGGAAAGGTAAATGCAATTAGGGATTCCTATCATAATGTGACCAAAAGCAATATTATGACATTTAGCAAGATGGAAATAATATTGTATATCTTTTTTTATTATAAAAAAATGCACCTTCATGGATTTCTTTTTTACTGCAAAGGAAAAGGAAATGAGAAGATAATTCAAGAACAGCGTTAAAATGCAAATGGGAAATCTTGCCTTGGTTAATGCCATCCATATCAGATTTCTCTCACTATTAGGTGGTAAGATCTTTTTAAATGAATAGATTGGATTGATGTGGGAAATGTTATTTTAGGTGGAGTATGATTAAAAGGCCATTTATCATAAGAATAGTCTTTATTTTTTTAACCTTGTAAAATGAACTTCCTTAAAAATAAAGCACTTATAACTTGGACGCCAAATTAGTGAATGAAAGTTTGATGAGGAACTAAATATTTTTATAGTTTCAAAGTATCCTCCCCCAATGTTATTCATTATGACAATAAAAAGAATCACTTTTTAGTGGAGAAATGTGGCAGACACCACCTTATAACAGAGATCAAAGCAAATATTGAAGCTGTCCTCACAGGGCTACCAAGAATTCTGAACAGAAATAGAGTTATAACTAAGCATTAATCAGGCTGTACTTTGACTTACTTCCTTGTAACTGAAAGTCACTAGATTCTGACCATTTGTGTCCCCATTGCTCCTAAAGATTGGATTTCTGACATTAGAGTCGTGAGAATTTTGTTTAAGATTGAGTTTCTGATGTTAGAATCATAAGGTTTTTGTTTAAGAATTGCTTAAGATGTTTTTCAGATCCTGAAGTCCAGTGAAACAGCTGACGCCAACCAGTTTGAAGACCCCATAGGAACAGAATCAGCATGAGGACACAGTTTCTTCATCTGTGTGTCCTATGATTTCACTCTGCACTCTGACCGATCAACAATCTTCACTCTTTAGCCTGATCTAAAACTCTTAAAAACTTTAGTTTGAAACTCCTCATGGAGATGGATTTGAGGTTTCCGCCCATCTCCTCATTCGGCAGCCCTCAAATTAAACACCTCTTTCTCCAGCAACTTGACGTCTTGGCATATTGACTTGCTGCACACATTGGGTGGTAGACCTATTATGGTTACAGTATCACAAATATTGGGATAAACTGACATCTCTTGCCTTCTGATATGATGTACTGAGAAGAACACAACTTACTCTCATGGTAGAAACATTAAAAAACCTCAAATTGGGGAGCTATTTTAGAAAATAATTGGCCTATGTTTTTCAAGTGTAAATGGTCAAGAAAGGGGCAAAAGAACCGTTTATTATAAAAGAAACTAAAAATAAAAACTCAATGTAATGCATAATCCTGGATTGAATCCTACACTAGAGGGAGATAAAATAGTATAAAGGGCATTATTGAAAATGGGCAAAATTTGAATATGAACTACAGTGAGGTAATAGCATTTTAACAATCTCAAGTTTCCTGATTTTGATAATTATATGGTGGTTTATATAAAAACATTCTTGTATTTAGGAAATGCACCCCAAAGTATTTGGCAGTAAAGGGTAAGATATCTCCGTGGGTCAGAAAAAATGTTTATGTTTGTGTATATGTGTACATATATGTGTATGTGTATTTACATATGTGCACACACACACGCTGTGGTAGAGTCAGGGAAGGCCTTCTGGGAAAGGAACATTAATTTAAAGCTACTTGAAGAAACGTAAGAGTTAGCTGGGTAGAGAAGTTGGGGAAGAATGCTGCAGGTAGAAGAATGAGTTCCAGAAACAGGAAGAAGTTCATGGGGTGTTGTATAGAGCAGTGGTCTTCACCCTTTTTGGCGCTAGGGACTGGTTTCATGGCAGACAACTTTTCCACAGACAGTGATTGGGGGATGGTTTTGGGATGAAACTGTTTCCCCTCAGATAATCAGGCATTCCTTATATTCTCATAAGGAGGGCATGACCTAGATTCCTTGCACGTGAAATTCACAATAGGGTTGCATTTCTTTGAGATTCTAATATCTGCACTTATCTGACAGCAGGCAGAGCTCGCCTGCCACTCACCTCCTGCGATGTGGCCTGGTTCATCACAGGCCATGGACCGCTGTGAGCCCATGGCCCAGGGACTGGGTACTCCTGCTGTAGAGTACATGGAACGGGAGACTAAGAGTGGCAGGAGTTGAGGCTGGAGAGGCAGCCCAGGGTCAGATGGCCTGTTGAGGCTGTGATGTTGAGGGCAAGAGTTTGAGGAGTGCCAGGGAAGTGACACACTGTGAGTGCAGATTCCAAGCGTTACTTTGGCCAAAGAACATAAGCCTGGGCTGGCGAAACTGAGACTGGGGGTGGGGGCAGCTCTTTGACCCACCGCCCCTCTCCCCTCCAAATAAAGGATTTCTTCCTGAGAATGGAACAGGAAACAAAGAGGGGTTGTATAATCCCATGAGCTGAGGTGTGGTTTATTGCTGCTTGCAGAAAGTTCAGGGTGGGGCATGCCTGAAGAACTCCCTAAGTTCCTTCTAGTTGAAAGCCTTTCTCTCGTTCTAGACTTTTGAAATCGCACCTCCCACTAAAAATAACTTGAGGATTGCCTAATTTTGCTAATTTATACTCAGATCACCTTGGATTTGAAGTGATAATCCTCTCAAGCACCAGCCTTATTCTATTCTGGGCACAATGTCCTCTAGATGATAGGAGGACAATCCTATATGGGGGACCTTTAGACTAACAAGCTGGGCTAACTTCAGTTTTCTGAGGAATTCTGTTTATTTTTCCCAAGCTTTCTCCACACCACCTGGCTCACATTTCCAATGGACTCCAGTTCCTTTCTGTTTCATTTTAATGAACTCAAATAAACCCCATCTCTAGCAAGTTCCATTTTCACTGTTAGGGGATAAATCAACTAGTCATTCATTGAATCAACAAATACTTATTGAATCCTTGTTTATATACCAGGTGAGTAAAACCTACACACACATCCCTCTCCACCTGAGCTTACATTAGGTGGCTGAGCTATTTTAAATACACACTCCTAGAAATAAATATATATTCACCATCCAGGAAAAATGCCACTGTCAAAAGACAAAATCAGAAGAGGTTTAGTTTAAAGATCTTAATTAACTTTATTTGTGGTTCTAGAATTGGCAGCACTTCATTTCATAAAATACAATCAGCGTTCCAATGAGCTGGGCAGAGGAGATTGACTTTATAGAAAGGGCTGAAGAAAGCAGAAACACAAAACAAAAGTGAATTGGTTATTTTAAAATTAGTTTCCTTGTAAGGCAGGAACAAGAAAAGAACAATAGAAAAATAACTGACTGGTTAACATCAGGTTACTTTTTTCTAAGGTTAAGGGCAGGGGCAACTTCCTTTTCATGTCAATTGAAACTGACCTATTTGAGATATTATCTCTCTCTCTTGATTTCTCTGAAGGTTGATAACAAATTATTTTTAGTTTAGTGAAAGTGACTCCATTTTAATTTTTAGTCTAGTTTTTTTTTTTTTTTTAAAGAATGAAAGAGAGAAAGGAAGAGATTTTAGAAAAAGAGAGAAAAGGAGAAAGAAACAGCAAAAGAAAGAAAAAAGAAAAAGAAAGAGAATAGATTTTAGAAAAAGAAAAGGAGAAAGAAAGAAACAGCAAAAGAAAGAAAAAAATGAAAGAGAGAAAGAGGAAGAGATTTTAGAAAAAGAGAAAAGGAGAAAGAAAGAAACAGCAAAAGAAAGAAAAAAAAGAATGAAAGAGAGAAAGAAAGAGGAAGAGAAAGAGGGAGAGAGAATGGGATTCTTGTTTTATTGCCCAGGCTAGAATACAGTCTAAAAATGGGTAT
>PVKP010030285.1:0-28083 GCA_004027715.1 Plecturocebus donacophilus
ATAGCATTTCACAGGTTTAAATAAAATATTGGTTGGCTGCTTATTTGTTATTTTCATCCCCTATTCCTTCCTGTCTCCATTGTTAAGCACAATTATTGGCATAAAAGAGGTTTTTAATTCCCATTTTTAGACTGTATTCTAGCCTGGGCAATAAAACAAGAATCCCATTCTCTCTCCCTCTTTCTCTTCCTCTTTCTTTCTCTCTTTCATTCTTTTTTTTCTTTCTTTTGCTGTTTCTTTCTTTCTCCTTTTCTCTCTTTTTCTAAAATCTCTTCCTCTTTCTTTCTCTTTCATTCAAAAAAAAAAGTCATTGTTTATGGTTATTTGAATCAAAATGTTTTTAAGGAACTCTAATTATGGGCAATTTTTAAGTAAGCAAATAATTAGAAGGAAGGAGTCTAAAGTTTCACTTTACGAAAAAAATTTAACATTTATGGTCTCTACACTCCTGATGTTAACATTAAACAATCAAGCATTGTTTAATGACTGACGTAGACCATCAGTCCATGAATTGTGGCAAAATAAGGAAAGCAGCACTAATGTTTTCTCTCTTCTATAAATGCTCCCAGTGGCCTTGAGCTAGGTACTATTGTCTCTATTTCAGGTATTGAAAACCTGGTATTCAGTGGTTAAACGCTTGGCCAAGGCCACTCAGTGGTCAACCTTTCATTCTGGCTATGAGGCTCAAAGCCCAGGACCTCTTTGCTGTATCATGCAGGAATTTCTGATAAGTACAAAAACAAGAGGCTGTGATGGCTGAGGTTTATGCCTTAGAGAACAGTGCACCAAAATCATAGAATCAGAGGTGGTTCTTTAAAAATTTTCTTTTATATATTCTATCATACTGATATGATGATGCGGACTCTCCACTAATGCAAAATGTTTAACATACCAGAAGGTGGTATTTCAGAGTTAGAAGAGACTTAAATCATATGATCTATCCATATCTCTTATCAATGGGGCATCTTGCATATTTAATATGCATTTCAAATAGTACCTCCTGGATGATGACTTCTAATAATCTGATTTTTGTCTATCCCCCAAAATCAAAATGTATTGCACTGTATGTGGCAGGCAGCCTCTGGGATGGCCCCAATGATCCCTGCTTCCTGATACACCACTGTGTAATTCCTTTTCCATGAGTGTGGATGAAACCTGTGATTTGCTTCTAACCAATAGAGTATGACAAAGCTGTGAGAATGTCACTTTTGTGATGAGGTTTCTTAAGGCAGTGACTTCTGTCTTGCTAGGTGACTCTTTCTATTGCTATCTTGACTTGCATACTTTGATGAAGCAAGTTGCTATGTTGGAAGGGCCCTATGCCAAGGAACCGAGGGCAGCCTCTGGCCAACTGCCCCAGGGGAACTGAGGCTCCAGTCAAACAGCCAGAGCAGGGCTGAATCTGGCCAAAAACGCTGATTGAGCTGGGACGCAGATCCTTCCCTAGTTGAGCCTTCAGCGGAGACCCCAGCCCCAGATGACACCTTGATTGCACCTTTGGGAGAGGCCCTGAAACAGAGGACCCAGGTAACCTATGGTCAGCTTCCTGACCCACAGACTGTGAGACAGTAAATGCATGTTGTTTTAAGCTGCTAGGTTTTAGGGCAATTTGTTATGCTGCAATAGACAATGAATACACTGTACTATATTTGTCTCTTTCTCCAGCAGGACCAGAAGTGGGCCGTTTAAAGTCCCTGGGTCCTTGTCATGTGTGTTTAGCTGTTTACCCACCACTGACAAACTTCCTGCCAGGACTCATCTGTAGTGTAAAAGGGGAAGCCTGAATCCCTGGGAATGGCTTCTGGTGCTTCAGGAAGGGGCTCTGCGCCACCCCCCCATTAAGGAAGTACTAACTGTCATGGTCACGCTGGTGCAGGCGCTGTGCTGCACATTTCACGTGTTTTACTTAGGCCCTTCCGGCCTCCGGCTAGAACTTCCTTAACTGTCTTTCCCCACCTAAGCATCATTTAGCTTATAAACCAATTATCCACTGGAGAAACCTTAGCCAGGCGGGGGGCATTAACCACACCAACTGGTGTTCCACAGCAAAGGTATTAATGCAGATTCACATCCCAATCAGGTTCATAAGCAGAGGCGCATGAAATAAGAAACTCCTTTTGAGAAAGAGGGAAATTAGGGGAGATACTGAAATTATGCGTTGCATAGGACATCAGGCAACCACTCCACTGGTGACTTAAGTTTCTGATGTGCAAAATGGGGGTCTACTTCCAGGTCCCACAGCCTTTGATTCTTAGTCTGACACAATCTGGGTTGCTGTGAGCTGGCTTTGGGTGCTAAATCAGCTATCCAATGATGATCGCAGAATACCTGTCTTCAACGGGGGTTGTAGAATTAAATGAAATAAGTAAAACACGTGAAATGTGCAGCACAGCGCCTGCACCAGCGTGACCGTGGCAGTTAGTACTTCTCCACGGGGTCTCAAGTCCCAAGGAACTGGGGTCGCGGGTGGGCGGAGCGCAGCTGGGACCCGGGCCGGGCAGCCTGCCCTGCCCACGTGGGGCCGCGGCCCGTCGAATGACTCCTTGCAACGTGTTGGTGGTGGCGGCGGCGGTGGCGCGGGCCCTTCCGGGCGCCGCAGCTTCCTGCCAAGCACCGCGCAGCCGCCTGCGCCGCAGGATCCCCCGGTGCAGGCCTCGCGCTGGGACGGATCCCGGGATTCAGCCGCGCGCGCCCTGCCCGGCCCTGCGCTGTACTCACCGCACGATGCGCCCGCTGCCGCCGCCCGCGCCGCTCCTGCCGCTGCTGCTGCTCGCGCTCCTGGTCGCCCCCGCCAGCAGAGCCGAGTCCGTGTCCGCGCCGCAGCCCGAACCCGAGCGCGAATCGCGGCCGCCGCCCGGCCCGAGCCCCGGGAACGCCACCCGGACGGGGTCTGGGGCGGCGGGCGCCGGCGGCAGCTCCAACAGCAGCGGCAACGCCTTGGTGACCCGCATTTCCACCCTCCTCCGCGACCTACCCACCCTCAAGGCGGCCGTGATCGTGGCGTTCGCTCTCACCACCCTCCTCATCGCCTGCCTGCTGCTGCGCGTCTTCAGGTGGGCCCTTCCGCCCTGTTCCTTCCCCCGCCGGCCCACAGGGCGCCATCGCCGACCTGCTGCACCGCGCGCCCGCCCCACCTGCACGCACAGGTGCCCTGGGCCAGCCGCGCGCCTCCTGCCTGCCCGGGACGGTGGGTGGGGGCCGGGGTGCGCTCGTCTGGATTTTCCTGGTACATGTTTTAGGAATTTTCTTTCCTCTCTTTAACGATATGTACATATACTCTTTGGTTCCATCTGTTAACTGGCTGCTGATGATAAACACTAACAATAGCGCTGTGAATTCTGACAGCGTTTCCCAGAATTTACTTTTTAGTCATTTCGCATTTTATAATCATTCCCCAAATTTCAGAGAGGTAAAATGGCTCATCCAAGTAAACTCAGTGGTGGAGGTAGGACTCGAACCCAGGTCTGTCTAACTTCAATCTTGCTACTCCTTCTCCCCTCTACCATCTGGAGCTCTCTCACACCCTCCCTACTTTTTCTTTCTTTCTTCCTTCCTTCCTTTTTCTTCCTTCCTTCCTTTCCTTTCTTCTTTCTTCTTCCTCCTCCTCCTCCTCTTCTTTTTTTTCTTCTTTTTGCTACTGAAAGAAGCAGTTTCTAGCGTGGGGGTGGGAGAATGCTTCCCGGATTACTCTAGAGGTGTGCTTTGCACCAGGGATTGGAGCGGGCTTCAGGATGCTTGGTGACCCTTGGTGGCCTCCCTCACTTTCTATTAGTGGGGATGCAGACGGCTTTCCTAGGCTCCTGCCAAAGTTGCACGGATGAACATTTACAGGGGCATGAGGGATCTCGGAGAGGCTTTTGGGTTGCTCACACTCAGGGATAAAGTGTCTGGTAAATCGGGAAGGATGTCCCAGGTCTTTGAGCCCTGTCCATCCTGGTGGACAAGGCTACGAGGGATGCGAGGACATTTCCTTTCATGCCTGAGAAATTCTGTTTTTGCAGGAAATGAACCCAACCTGTCCTGTTACTGAGGCCCACCCGCCTGGAAATCTGGGTGTGTGTGTGTCAGCTGTTCACTGCTCACTTCCTCCGCTTCCAAGCCTACACACTGTGCTTTGGTGTTTGATCAGCTGTGAAAGGTTGGGCTTCGGGCTGGCCCTCCTGGGTAGCATTTTCAGTGCAGGAGCAGAAACCAGACCAGGAAAAGGCAGAGTTGGGAGCCATCTATCTGTTGAGCTTGGCTGTCAGTTCTATGGGACTTTGGATCCAGGTGTTTCCTTCTATGTCTGTAGGGTTAGATGCCAGTGGTCAGAGAAAATGGAGAAAGGAGAAGTATGGTCCCACGCTCACCCCACCATTCCCCACCTTGTCTCAAGCCATGTCCTTCCTCACTCTGCTGGTTTCCTCGATGTTCTCTGGGTTGAAACGCTCCCATCTTCTTCCCATTCTTCCCACTGCCCTCAATTCTCTGTTTACAAACTCTAGCTAGCAGCTCCCTGTGGCCACTACATAGGTACAGCAATACCTGGGTATGGCATTTGGGGCCCTTGCAAGCTGGCCCCAATCCACAATGCAGTCATCAACCAGCACTTCTGAGCCTCATCCCTTGTCGCTTGCTCCTTTTCTTAGGCTCTGTGGCTTCCCTCTTCTAGCCCAATTCTTGCTCCTATATGCTATGACTGCATGCAGCCACCAAGGCCCAGCTCCCATCCCCCTTCCTCTGTACAGTTTTCCTGGACATTTGAATGAGGGTGTCACTGTCCTCATCCCTAATCTGTGCATCCTTCAGCACAACCATGCCATGCTGGCTTGCTGCATTGAGTGCCCAGCTTCTGCACTCAGCAGAGAGCCCTCGAGGTTGGGAAATCCTGTTCTTCATGTCTCCATGCCTGATGCAGGCCTGCCATTCAGCAGAGGTGCCATTGTCATTTACTGACTTCCTGATTGCTTGAGTTGGAGTGAAGGTTAATGCCGAGAGCAGCTCTGGGTCTGGAGGTTTGAAACATTTAGCTCAAAATAGGCCATGGACTCCACAAGGCTGTGTATGTTTTTAGAAGGCATTGGAACTATTTTGCTAGTCTGCTGTTTATTACCCAGGAGTAAGGGAGGAAAGAAGGCAGCATGCACCCAGATGTGATGGATGTGAGCCTTGTGTTTGAGGGGGTAAGCCGGCACTCTGGCCTGAAGAGATGGGTCTTTAGTAGCTCGGGTGTGGTGTGTTGAAAGAAGTTTACGACTTCATAGGAGAAGCCGGTTATGGACACAATCTGCTGCTCTTCCCAGGAAGGCAGTCTTGTTAGGGTGAGTATTCAGGTGGACAACTATCACTCTGGATTCTGATATAGAGGGAACATTGTAACATTTTACAGCTTGTAAGGGCCCTGGTGGTTCACAGTCCCCATGTGCCTCTTTGCAGATGTGAAAGTTGCATCCCAGAGTGGAATAAGTCATTGCTAGATTCTAGAACACTGCAAGTCTGTGTGGCCAAGTCAGGGCCAGCACCTCCTCTGTGCTATTCAGTGGTCTGTACTGTGGCCTTTCCCTTGCCCCATGCTCCCCTGTAGCCTTGGTTCATCAGCTCAGCAAATGCCTGCTGTGTGGGCTGGGTCCTCCTTACTTTCTCCCTCTGCAGCTCCTTAGCATGCAGGCACCATGTCCTGGAAATTCCACCACCTGCTTCCGGGGAGACTCTCTTATCTCTGCTCATACCACCCTCCCCGGTGAAGCTTCGCCACCTGCCGCTGTTTCTACCTGTCTCTTCTGAATTGCAGTATTAGCTCTTAAGCTGGGGTTCCTGCCTCCAGCCTTTCCCTCTCCAGTCCATCCTCCCTCTTCTGCAGGAACGCTGTTCTCAGCTTCCTTTCACCCCTCCCAGCCAATTCTCCCTACATACAAACTCCTTAATGTGCGGGCAAGGCTGACTCTTCAGACCAGGGTGCTGCCTCCCTCTGAGCTCCCATGTCGGCTCTGCTCAGTGCGCCTCCTGCTTTGCTGGAATTCCAGGGGTTCTCCAGAGGCACTGCATGGCCTGAGCATCTTGTCCCGGTCTAATCCTCTGCCTGGAGTCCCCTCTACCACTAAGACTGCATGGTCGGCTCAGTGCTGTTTGACCTCATTGCCGTAGCCTCCTCTGAGAAGTCTCTCCAGCCAGGGCCCTTCTGTGCTTCCAAAGCACACGCGATTTCTGAATTTCCTCTTCAGAGTCAAGTGTTGCCGAACTTCTTCTGAGCAGGACTAGGCATTAATCTTCTGTGTTTTCCTAATACCTAGTGTGGTTCCAGGCACAAGCTGGCATTTAATAAAGATATTTTTAGCAAAAGAATCTTGAACTCAAGGATTTTACACTGCTGATGTCTCTCAAAATGTGCTAGGCTAGGTGCATGACCGATGCTGGATACCTGTGAGGTAGGAATTTGTACAATGTAGATAGAGTGTAGTAAGTATGATTGCATATGAAATGGCAGTCCTAGCCTATTTGTTTTCTCTGAAGGAGTCGCCTTACCAGACGACAGAAAGAGTTTAGATCCAAGGAAATTAGAAGCAAAGAATATGTGTTTTAATGAAAAAGATGTATTATTCCATTAATCAAGGAATTCCATTATTAGAGTATGTACATTTTCCACTGCACTGTACATTCTTTGCTTCTAATGTTAATGATTAGAAGAGAAAGCCGAGATGCAAGTATAGTGATATTCAGAGAGGTTCTGTTTGATAGTGAAAAGGTTTAAATAACACAAGTATCCAACAATTGGGCATCGGTTAACTAAAGTATGATAATCTTTATGGCAGAATGCTGTGCCGCTGTTAAAAATGATGACGTTGAGGTAATACTTGCTGTATATTTTTGAGTGTGAAACAGGTCACAGAGTGACACATATAGTATCAGCTCATTTAAATAAATTATAAATATATATATATGAATGTGCAAATAAATTTATGTGTGCATGTACCTGTGGATGATCATTTTTTTAAATTATTCATTATATATTTCTTCATAGTTTGAATTCTTTTACAATCCAGAAGCATGTAGTTATGATTTCTCTCCTTCTGTGTGTGCTCAGCTCCTGGCTGCACTCTTGGATATGTTTTTCTGAGTACCAGTATGAGAGCATCTGGGGTGTACACCTAGGAATGGGGTTTCTGGGTCCTAGAGGGTACTCATTCTTGATTGCCTTGAGTAGGCTCCAGTGTAGGTTTCCGTCTGCAGAGCCCGAGGATTCTCAGATTCTCACATCATATCCAACGCTTAGTATTATCTGACTTTCTAATGCTTTCCAAATATACCAATGGGTATAATTTGGTCTTCATTGCTTTGTTTGTATTTCTTCATTTTCTACCAAAGTTGAGCCTCTGTCACTTCCAAATGTGCTCCTTAATGAATCTGATTTCCCCATCTACCGAATCATATCCACCTTTTTTATGTATTTTATCATTATGGCAAACCATTTTTAGACAGGAGACAAAATTGTAAGGAGGGAAAGCTGGTTAGAGACCGAGTGTCCTCTGGTGGGTGTCTTCACATGGTGTGAGAGTGGTCCTGCAGTCACCTGGTGTGGTGAACTCTCTGGGTCTGCTACTTAGCAGGTTTATGGGAGCTGAAAGGGAATCAACAAAGAGGCTATCTCTAGAAAGGAGAAAGCTGTGATTTCTCCTAATTATTTGATATTGGGAAACGTCTGGTAGTGTTGCATGGATTCAGGATAACATACATGAGCCAGTGACTGTGGCATCAGTACCTTTTGCCCCCTGCGTTCACTCAGAACACTGTATTGTCTGAATTCCGGAAGGTATCTGACTGCGCTCTGGTGTCTCATGAACAGAGTGGGGGCAAGTCAGGAAAACTCTGCCACCTTGAGACCACGACGTTCCTTTCATCTCGTGGGCCCCTTCCCAGTCGTGGAGAGTCTCCCATCTCCACGGCCCAGGTGCCAGTTCTCCCACGTCTCTGCTGGCTACAGCCCAGCTACTTCTTATTTAAAAATCTCTGTAAAATTCACTTCTCTGAAAGGAGGGTTTTAGTGGTGCTTTCCGAGGGATTGGGAAGTTGAATTCTAAGTGATCAGACATTGCCCAGCGGCCAGTGGAAAAGGTGCATACCACCATGCCCTGAAGACACTGGAACCACAGATGCCTAGTTAATTTTACTAAGCCAGGTCTTTGAAAAGAAAGGAAAACTTTCCTACTTACCTTGGATTTACTGAATTTTCTATCGTGTGTTTGTATTTACATTTGTAATAAGAAGAGTTATTTAAAAGAGAATGTAAAAGCTTAATAGCATTTAGGAAAGTGACCATTTTGAAATTTTTTGTCATTGCTTATTATTTAATAGAATATCTATATTATTTTAATAGGAGTTTTGGGTGGAGCTGTGGTTAGAAGGTCCAGCCCTGTTTTCAGGTTTGAGAGGATGTGGGACCCATCAGTGGGTCATTTTTGATTGCTTGCCCAAGGCTTTGAATTGAAGGAAAATATAGAAGTGGCAAGTGTTCATCTTGTATGTTTGATATTATATGCCACGGTGAAGAAGTGTTAAGCAAATTGGATACAGCAAAGATCCAGATTCTTTAAAAGACAGAGTAGATAGCGAGCCTTTGATTCAATTCTCCAAAACATCATGATATAGGGAGAGAACAAGATTGCATAAATGGTTCTTAACTGGGGAGGATTTTGCCCCCTGATTATTTGTTCATAGCCGGAGACATTTTAAATTGTCGTCATGGGGGGCGGGGGTGGGGGTAGGAGTAGGGGGATTTACTAAGCCATCTAGTGGGTAGAGGCCAGGATCCTGCTACACATCCTACAGTGTGCAGAACATCACCCCCACCCCCACCCAAAGAATTATCCAGCCACAAACTTCAGGGGTGCCAGGGCTGAGAGATGCCGAGAATCTCAGCTTTAAGGGCCGCTGGTTGTCTGATATGGGCAGTTTATTGAACCTTTCTGGGCACCGTTCTCATCATTAGTTAGAGTACATGCTTCCAAGGGCTATTGGATGCTTAGAATTAGATTGTGTCAACTAAGTCCCAGGTTCCCCTTTAAGCAGCCAAGTGTCCTGTTATATTGAGAAATACGATTCTGAAAACAGATGTAATTTACACCCAACCTTTTGGTCTCGCTTCTGCTCATAAATGAGGATGCAGTCACATGGCCACAATTAGCAGGCAGGCGCATCTGTTTCTGAGGCTCTTTCAAATGAAATTGCTGACTCTTTAGCCCAAGTGAGCCTCCTTGACTACTTAATCCCCTGATGAAGGAGGCGCCTCATGACTGCCCCCATCAACAGGCCTGTGAGGACCTGGCACCTGACGTGGATTCCTTCTATCAAATTGGAAAGGGAAGAAAATCCCTCTGTAATTTAAGCCTGAGCCCTCTGACTTATATGGCGTTACCCATAGACTTTCACACCCATGTAGGCTTTGCATATGGGTGTCTTTGCAGATGCAGGTTTCTTGAGACACCAGGCACATCTAGGTGTAAGCAGTGGGGGTTGGGGGATTGCCAATGTCAGTGTATGGTGAGCATCCTGCAGCACTAGTGTCAAGAGAGGGAAAGTCTCCTGGATTTAAGCAAAGAAGGCTTCATGGGTTGTGTTAGTACTTTTGTTTTGTTGCTGATGTTTTGGGCCTAATCACTTACAAAGGGAAATTCTGGGACCATGAATTTAGGATCATGTTGCTATGGTTTCATTAAAAAATAAACTATACTGACCTGGCATGGTGGGTGGCTCATTCGTGTAATCGCAGCACTTTGGAGGGGTAAGGTGGGTGGATCAGGAGGTCAGGAGTTCCAGACCAGCCTGGCCAAGATGGTGAAATGCCATCTCTACTAAAAATACAAAAATTAGCCAGGCACAGTGGCAGGTGCCTGTAATCCCAGTTACTTGGGAGGCTGAGGCAGGAGAATTGCTTGAACCCAGGTGGCAGAGATTGCAGTGAGCCTAGATCGCACCACTGTACTCTAGCCTGGGCGATAGCGTGAGACTCTGTCTCAAAACATGCAAAAAAAACCAAAAAACAAGAACAAAAAAACCTGTACTTAATCTAAGGGCAATGTGCCAGGAAGCTAGACTTGCTATTCATTTTCCGGAGAGTGCAGAGAGGAGGAAACCCTTTCTCATGGGCAGGTGTGGCACAGAGGAGGGGCCATGGCAGAGCCCTGGGGCAGGGATCTTCTAGACCTGGCAGAGACCTTCTAGATCCCTTCCTCTCAGGTAGTGGTTTCTTTGCATTCAGAGCTCCTTCCACCTACTTTCCTACACTCATTGTGCAGATGAGAAAGCTGAGGCCCAGAGTGGGGAGGGTTTCTTAAGGTCGCTGAGTGAGTTTGTAGGAAAAGTCACACTGAAGCTAGGAGCTTGGATGCTCAGCTTGGCCCTTTGTGGACCTCCGGGACGTGGTGGGCTGAGCTCTGGCCCTGTCCAGCCAGGTCTCCCCAGCACTGGACCCAGCACCTAGGAGAAAACATGGCTGAGTAGACAGTGTTCTTCCCCACTGTTTAATGAGCACCCACCGTGGACATAGGGGTGCCATGGGATGCATCAGAGGTCAAGGAGCATCCAGTTCAATCTGGGGGATAAGATAATGCCCGTTGTTCACAAAACCCCCAAACTCTATAAATATTTAAAGAGGTTTTTTTGTGAGCCATTATTGTAACTGGGAGAGTGTTACAGTAATGGCTTTGCAGGGCCATTTCAAAATATGTCACAGAAAAATATTTTTGGATAAAACTGTTATTTCCTTCATTGTCTGCTGTCTGTCATGTGATACTATAAAGAATCAGGTTGGAATTTGGTGTTTTATTGCCACAAAGAGCCTGTTTTGCCAGTTATATAATCTCTATTTTATTATTAACTCTGATAATTTTTGGCTAAACTCCAAAAGGGAGGGGTATAATGAGGCGTGTCTGACTTCCTTTTCAGTCTAGGCCTGGAATTTAGTTTTTCAGGTTTCTCTGGAGTCCTCTTGGCTAGGTCTGTTCAGCTGGTTGGGGGGCTTAGGATTTTTTTTTTGGCTTATGCCTTGAAGATTCTACTTGGCAGATAAGGAGCCATCCAGTCCCACAAGGGAGCTATGTATTAAAAACAATGCTAGGTAAACTGAGAAAGGATGCAGTGAAAGAATGGTCTGGGAAGGGATGGTGGGGAGGTGGATGATTAGGACTTGGCAGGGTGGTAGGAAGAAGAGGTTCTTCCAGGACCAGATGGGAAAAGCAGGCTTTGCTGTGGGTACAGTCTGTGAAAAATGATCACTTGGACATTGTGATGATGGTGACAATAATAGCAACTAATATTTATTAAGCATTTATTGTGCAGTGGACTCTGTGATCAGCATTTTATATGTTTTCTCACTCCTATGAGTGGTGCACTGTCAGTCCTATCAACAAAATGAGTCAAGCTCTGTAAAATATTTAAAGAGATTTATTCTGAGCCAAATATGAGTGGCCATTGGCCCATGACTCAGTCCTCAGGAGATCCTGAGAATGTGTGTCCAAGGTGGTTGGGGTACAGCTTAGTTTTACACATATTAGGGAGACATGAGACATCAAATACATGTAAGATGTACATTGGTTGGATCTGGAAAGGCAGTACCACTGGAAGTGGGGGATGGCTTCCAGGTCATAGGTAGATTCAAAGATTTTCTGGTTGGCAATTGGCTGAAAGAGTTAAGTTATTGTCTAAAGACTTAGAAATGTCTTGGTTAAGATAAGTGGTTGTGGACACCAAGGTTTTATTATGCAGGTGAAGCCTCCGGGTAGCAGGCTTTGGGGAGAATAGATTGTAAATGTTTCCTGTTGGACTTAAAGGGTCTATCCCTAATTCCAAAAGGGAAGAGGGTAAAATCAGGTATGTCCGACCACCCACCTTCCCATCATGACCTGAATTAATTTTTTGGGTTAGCTTTGGCACTGCCAAGATTCCAAATTGCCGGCAATAGCCTTGCTGAGAGGAGGGCGTCATTCAGATGGTCGGGGGGCTTAGAGTTTTATTTTTGGTTTATCATCTCCATTTCACAGATGAGAAAACCAAGGCTCAAGTGGTGTGGTGAAGTGTGTTGCTTAAGGCTGAGCAGCTGGGGAAGGGGAGAAGTCTGGCTGACCCTTCCCATTGCAGTTGGCTTTTGGAAGCCAATTCCAGCTGGAGGACTTGGGGATTTGTAGTGGGTGAGAGGAACAAATGGAGGGTTTGAACACAGGAGTGAAATAATCACAGGGCTGCTCTGGAAATGCTGGCTCAGATTAGGTTGTACCAAGGATTTACTGAGAATGCATGAATAGTGACGTGGCTGGTGTGTGTGTGTGTGGGCAGGGGCGCAGGATGGACAGGGAGATCTGTGGAAGGTACTGGAAAGACCACTGAGTGGATGAAGAGGAGAAAGAGGAAAGTGTCAGGTTGTCCTGAAGGGCCTGGAGAAGCGGGGCATTGTGAAGGAGGTGGCCAGGGAGGGAAGGGGATAGGTTTGGTGAGGAGGAAGAGGACTCACAGGTGAAACTTGCTCATGAAAACTCCAGCCATGCAGCTGGCCCTTGGGGCTGGGGTGAGAGGGCATTGAGAGCATCTGCTTAGAAGGAGTGGGTGGTGAGGACTGACATTCCCATGCCTCCCCTACCCGGGGGCAGGGATAAGTGGTGCTGAAAGGGCCCCTTATGACGTGTGTCCCAGAGCACTGTGACCTCCGAGTTTCCAGGCTGGTCAGGTCCCCTGGGTCCACCAAAGGGCCCCTCTGGGGCATCTTGCCGCTGCCCTTGACCCCATGGAGCTGCCCCTAGAGGCTACCTTCTCTGCTTTAAACCTCACTTCCCTCCCCTGGCATCTCATATAAAAGCAAAGCAGAACCAACCCTTTGCAAACAACACCAGAGAGCTGGAGAAACAGGTCTTGGGGCATTTGCTGTTGCAGGATTTCATGTGTGTGCTTTTGTCTTGGAAGAGTAAGAGTTGGATCTATCCCTCAGGGACTGAGAGAGGGAAAGAGAAACAGGGTGGGGAGCGGATGGAGGCACAAAACACTGTAGTGTAATGAAGAAAATCCTGAAGACTTGTCATTGAGCTGTTCATGCTGGATGAGCCTCTATGAAGTGTAAGCCCGAGGGGCACAGTCTGTGCTTGTGCTGGGTGCCCATCCTGGGATCCAACCAACATACTAATACTTGTTTAACCCCAACGAGATGGTGTGGAGGAGGAAGGGGAAGCAGCCAGGTTATATAAATAATGGTCAACACTCCTTAGTCATGGTTGAACTGTTGGTGAACAGAGATAAGGAAGGACTTGGTGGAACGTGCATATCATTACATCTCCCTGGGCTTACGATTTTGAGCTGAATTACTAAATATCACTCATGCTTGGCACATGGGATCTAATAAACCATGGTCAGGGAACCAAGTCAGAGATGGCAAACGGATGATGCCCCAGGGGCCGAAACATCTGGCCCACAAACATTTGCTTTATTTTTTGATCTGCACAGTATTTTAAACACTAAGATAGTTGAGAACACTTAAAAGAAGCCTTTACATAAAAATCTAGATTTCCTGCTTCTTTTGACAGATGGGGATACATGGAAGTGCTGGCCTCTGTTTCAGGGGCAGTGGACAGGAGCTGGGTGGCTGCCACCCCACCGAGGCTGGGCAGGGTGCCGCTCTTTGTGTCTCCTTGACTTGAAGACAGAGCACTGTCCACCATTTGTCACTGTTGTTCCTTCCCTTGTTTACATGGCGCCAGTCCTGCTGCGCTGGTTTCCTTTGTCCACAAGGCCTTGGGGCATTCGAGTTATTGACTGTGTGTTGAGTCATGGTGCTTGACTGGGTGACTGGATGCTGCATGTTGGAACAGAGGGGCTGCAGCATGGTGGGATGGCATGCCCCAGGATAGGGGTGAGGTGAGGGTGCCATCCAGGGTCTCCCTAGCCTCTGTGTTGGGGAGGGTTCCGCCAGAGCTCTTTCTGCCCTAGAGGAAAATGCTTTTGCTTCCTGTGACTTGTGGTTTGTCTGAAGTGGGCCGTCTGCAATGGAATAAGATGAGATTTCTCTTACACCGGTGTTTGTGTGTGAAGTGGTGTCTTATTGTGATTTTAATTTGTAATACACTGATGGCTAGTGATGTTGACCTTGTTTGCATTTCCGTATTGCCCATTTGTAAATCTTCTTTCGAGAACTGTCTATTCAGGTCTTTTGGCCATTTTACACTGGGTTATTTGTCTTTTTATTATTGAGGTGTCAGAGTTCTTTATATATTCTACATACAAATACTTTGATCAGGTGTCTAGTTTTCAAGTAACTCCTCCCATTCTATGGGGTGTCTTTTCACTTTCTTGATTATATCCTTTGAAGCACAAAAGTTTTACATTTTGATGAGTCCAATGTATCTGGTTTTTCTTTTGTTGTTTTTGCTTCTGGTGTCATATTTAAGAAGCCATTGTCTAATATAGTGTCACAAAGGGTTTGTGCTATTTTTTCTATAAATTTAGCTCTTATATATAAGTCTTACGTATTTATATATAAGTTCCATTTTGAGGTAATTTTTGTATATGGTGTGAGTTAATTTTTTTACATGATTTATAGGGGTCTGACTTTATTCTTTTGCATGTGGGTAGCTTTTCTATCTCTTACAGCTTGTCGAAAGGGCTCTAGAGGGAAGGTGTCGGGTGGAGCTCAGAGGGCTGTGCCCAGGGCAGAAAGGGAGGTAGGCTGGTTATTGGGAATGTGACTTGGTGGTAGGCCATGGTGGTGAGACCCTGGCTAGCCTGTTGATTGTCCAGGGGCCTCCAGCACCTGCTTCCTTACAGGGTAGGGCAGAGGCTAGGGCTGAAGAATGGGTTCTGAGTCCTGTTCTTCATTTCTTCAAGTGTAGCTGGTTTTCTAGGGGAAGCTCTGTTACTTCTTATGTCCTGAGGAGGAGGTTCAGAGTGGAGCTCAGAGAGTAAAATGAGGCAGCCTGTGTCCTCAGAGCATCGGAGGGACTGCCTGGCTCACGGTCTCCTGCTAGGCCTCCGGTTTACACTAGCAGCAGCTGCGTGTTTCCTTCCTGCCCCGCCCTTGGTCCATTTCATTTTCTTGATTACTTTTTCTAAATGTCAGAGTTCACATGTGCTGTTTGTTGACAAATAATGTGGTTTTGGCAGAACACTGGTCCTTGGGCTACAGAAGTACTTTAGTGGGCTTAGAAATGAAACAGCCTAAGTGGAGGAAAAGTTTGAGTCGCTGCATTTGCGTTCTGAAGTCACTGGGAGAGCTGGGCAGAGCCACACGGAGGTAGCCATGGGTGGGCTCTGGGAGACGGGTCTCCTGCCAGAGGGGCAGCCGACACAGACTGAGTCCATTTCAAAATTTATTTTAATAATTTACTGTGAATTTTATTCATTTACTTGGTTTTAAAATAGGTCATGTTCACATGGTGCAAAATTCACAAAGAATAAAAGAGGATATAGTATTCTTATCCTTGAGCCACACAATTTTCTTCACTTTGTGCTGTCCCTTTTTTGTCAAATCTTTCCAGAGAGATTTTATAAATATAGAAGCAAGGGAATGTAACAAATGCATGCATATATATATGTATACACATACATTCCTTCCCTATTTCTTATGAGGACTTCCGTGAGATATAATTCATACCACATAATTCACTCATTTAAAGTGTACAACACAGCTGGGCATGATGGCTCATGCCTGTAATCCTAGCAATTTGGGGAACCAAGATAGGAGGATTGCTTGATGCCAGGAGTTTGGACCAGCCTGGTTAACATCGCCAGAACCCATCTCTCTCAAACACATAAATAAAGTGTCCAACTCAATGATTTTTAGTCTATTTACAGAGTTGTGCATCTATCACTAAAATCAATTTTAGAATATGTTCATCACTCCAAACTGAAACCATGAATCTATTAGTAGTTACTCCCTATGCATCTCCCGAATTTTCTTTCTGTGCATAGATTTCCCTATTCTGGATTTTCATATACATGGGACTATACAATGTGTAGTCTTTTGTGAATAGCTTATTTTATTCAGGGTTCATCTATGTGTAGCATGTATCATTTCTTTTTATTGCCATATAGTGCTCCATCCAATGGGTATACCATCTTTTATTTACTCATTCATCAATGGATAGATACTGTACTAGCCTGTTCTCACACTGCTATAAAGAACTACCTGAGACTGGGTAATTTATGAAGGAAAGAGGTTTAATTGACTCACAGTTCCATATGGCAGGCGAGGTCTCAGGGAACTTACAATCATGGCAGAAGGGGAAGCAAACATGTCCTCTCATAGGGGCAGGAGAGAGAAGTGCAGAGCAAAGTGGGGAAAAGCCCTTATAAAACCATCAAATCTCGTGAGAACTCACTCCCTTTCATGGAAACAGCATGGGGGAGCCACCCCCATAAGCTAATCACCCTCCACAAGGTCCCTCTGACAACACGTGGGGATTATGGGAACTACAATTCAAGATGAGCTTTGGGTGGAGACACAGCCAAACTGTATCAGATATTTAAGTTCTTTCCTTTTTGGGGCTATTATGAATAATGCTGCTCTGAGCAGGTGTATGAGTCTTTGTGTGGACATATATTTTGATGGCTCTGGGGAATATACCTAGGAGTGGAATTGCTGGGTCATATGGTAATTCCATGTTTCACCTTTTGACAAACTGCCAAATGTTTTTGCAAATTCCTGTACTAATGTACATCTCACTAGGGAAGTGTATGAGGGTTTATGAGGGTTATGATTTCTTAGATCATCACCTCAACATTTGTTATTGTCTGTCTTTTTGATTATAGCCATCCTAGGGGTTGTGAAGTGGTATCTCACTGTGGTTTTAATTTGCAAAACACTAATGACTAGTGATGTTAACCTTGTTTGCATTTTCGTATTGTAAATCTTCTTTTGAGAACTGTCTACTCAGGTCTTTTGACAATTTTACATTGGATTGTCTTTTTATTATTGATGTTTAAGAGTTCTTTATATATTTTACATGCAAATACTTTGATCAGATGTATAGTTTGCAAGTAACTCCTCCCATTCTATGGGGTGTCTTTTCACTTTCTTGATTATATCCTTTGAAGCACAAATGTTTAACATTTTGATGAGTCCAATTTATCTAGTTTTTCTTTTGTTTGCTTTTGCTTCTGGTGTCATATTTAAGAAGCCATTGTCTAATCCAGTGTCACAAAGATTTATGCTATTTTTTTCTATAAATTTAGCTTTTACATATAAGTCTTACATACTCATATATAAGTTCCATTTTGAGGTAATTTTTGTGTATGGTGTCAGTTAATTTTTTTTACATGTTTGATAGGGGTTTGACTTTATGTTTTTGCGTGTGGATCTCTTTTCTCTCTTTCTATGCTTGTCATCTTATTTTATAAAAACATCCTGTGTGTCTGAATGATTGTTCCTTGTCAGTGTATAAAATGCTCTTTATTCATTTGTATGGCTGCTTGGTGTTCATTATATGGATGTATGTAACATTATTTAATCAGTCTCCTGTTAATGGACATATAGGTGTCATTTCACGCATGTGGAAACATACCTGTAGGACAAATGCCTAGAAATGGAATTGCTGATTAAGGGCTATATCTTTTGTAACTGATGGATATCGTCAAACTGCTTTCTGTATAGGTTCACAGACAAGTAATGAGAGAGTGTTTCTCTACATCCTTGCCAACAGTGTGTTTTCAGATAGTTCTATTTTTGCTAAATTTATAGGTAAAAAATGGAATCTCTGTGAAGATCAAACTTACGTTTCTCTTATTGCAAGTGAGATTGGGGATTTTTTTCATGATAAAGAATGCAGAGACATTGGGGTTTGTGTGTGCATGTATATATGTGTGTGTGTGAACTGCCTGTGTTATGTTCTTTACCAATTTTTCAATTAATTATTGACCTTTTTAATTGATTTATAGGGAATATATATATGGTCAAATTTTAAAAAATTTATACTAAGTTGGCCAGGCATGGTGGCTCACACCTGTAATTCCAGCACTTTGGGAGGCCGAGGAGGGTGGATCACTTGAGGTTAGGAGTGGTTCAGCTGGAATCAGCTGGGATCTAAACCATATCATGCTGTATTCAGTTATTGTAGTTTTACAGCATGTTTTACTATCTGACTTCTTTACAGAATTTTCCTGACTATTCCATTCTTGCCGCTTCCCCCATCCCCATGAATTTTGGAATCAGCTCATTTAGATCCCCAGCAGAAATTGGTCCGTATCTTATTGCATTTCACTGAACTGGTAGATTAATTAGGTGGCTTGGAATCTTTATGAGATCTAGTCAGAGGCACAGCATGCCCTCCGTTTGTTGACACACGCTTTTTTTGATTGCTTTTGGTCATCGCAGAAGCTGGCTGGCAACTAAAAGAACTTGCGGGGGTGCCTCTGGGTCCTAAGAATTGTCTGTTGAGTGCTGAGCCCTAGGGTTGGGGCACATTCAGAGATCCGAGGTGAGTGCCTGCCCTCTTGTTGCAGGGTGAAGGGCTCTGGTGTTGGGTAGGATGACCTGGATTTGCTTCCCGGGGCAGGTCACTCAGTGCCTCCTGGCCTTGGTTTTCTTGCCTTGATAGTGGGAGCTCTCCTTGCCTCACTGGCTGGAGACTGTGATGAGATCACAAGTGCACGGCCTGGCACTCAGGATTGCCACCTCACAGTGCCTGCTGTTACCACCACTCCAGCACCATGGATGACGCAGGAGGGGCCTGCGTGCCTGGAGGTCATGTGCCCAGCAGCAGGGATGTGCCTGTGAAGAGGGGCTGCAGGAGCTGCAGGGTTCGGAGGAAGGAGAAAACCCTGCCTGGTTGGGGTGTCCTGAAATGGCCTCAGAAGTAGGAAAGCTCATGGCCTGCTGGAGGAAGTAGAGCAGCGAGAGGTGTTAGAGGCTCTGCCGTCAGAACCCCGACCACACCTGGCAGGAAGTAGAAATGGATGAAGAAATTCGGGTGAAGGACGAGAGCCTTGCTCAGAAGCACACAGACAGGGGAATAGCAGGGCTGAGTGCTGAACCACAGTCTCTGCACTTCGAGTCGGTGGCTCTGACGGTCGCACTAGAAACTGAACTGAGTCTACAGCATTTAGTCCTGTTTTGTTTGCTTTGCGGGGAGAACAAGGAAGGAAGGCCTCCCCCGCTGCAGCCTGCCAGGCTCTGGTGCCCTCCCTCGGCCTCCTCGTTTGTGTAAGTGGCACATATGAGCCCTCACATGAAACCTGTGTCTGACCAGCTGGTGAACAGTCCGTTGAGTAAACAAACCCTCTGGCTTCAGGATTATATTTCAGACTAAAATAAGTCTGGACATCTCCTCTCTCTTGTTAGAAATGAGTTTTGGTTCGGATGGAAGGGTGCTTTACCTCTTCTAGAAATTCTCTGGCCTTGCCTATTCCTGTGAAGACAGTATGGACATTTACTTAATAAAACGGCCACTTGCCATCTCAGCCAGGTTGAGGTCTCCTGGTTAACAGTAGCCTATCTCAGGAAAGAAAGATTCCTGCTGCGGAAGATGGGCCAGTGGCGTCTTTTCACTTCTTTATTTCCCCAAGGAGGTGCTAGCTGGGCTGTCCTTGCAGGCTGATGTCTTACTGCCCCCAGCGCCACCCAGCACGCAGCTGAGGAGACAGGCTCTGGATGCGGGGCACTGGGCTGCGAACCCAAGTCTGACTGCAAGCCTGGGCCCTTTCTCCTTTTGTTTCATGTTTGGGACAGAGTCTCGCTCTGTTGCCCAGGCTGGAGTTGCAGCTCACTGCACCCTCCGCCTCCCGGGCTTAAACGATTCTCCTGCCTCAGCCTCCCAAGTAGCTGGGCCTACAGGTATGCGCCACCACACCTGGCTAATGGTTGTATTTTTAGTAGAGACGGGGCTTCACCATGTTGGCCAGGCTGGTCTCAAATCTCTGATCTCGTGATCCACCTGCCTTGGCCTCCCAAAGTGCTGGGATTACAGGCGTGAGCCACCGCACCCGGCCAAATCTGGGCTCTTTCTAGAACCAGGCGCTTTGTCCTCGAGCTGCCTGCGTCTCTGGGTAAGATGAGGGCCCACCCTGTCCCCAGGGCTGGCCCTGTGCCCACGAAGAGATGCAGGGGACTTCAGTGTCATCACTCTGCGTAGTCTCTTCCTTTGCCTCAGGCTCGTGGCACTTCCGGGAGGTGCGTCGGATTTTGTCCTCATGGAAAGCCTGCTGACAGGTAGCCCTAAGCAAAAAATGTCACTCTGCTTCATGTGTATGGTTCCAGAGTCCGGGGGTTTAAACAGGCTTGAGGGTATAGTGGAATTATACTTATGTGTGGAAGGCTCACTATGGAAATTGTGGAAAAAGCCCCAAGAAGGGGTTGTGATTATGGTGGTGGTTTCCCTTCGTGCAGTACCTTCCCTGAGACCTCGAGGCAGTTAGGGTTTGTTAGGTCATGTGTGACAGAAAACCCCGCTCCAGCTGCCTTTGGTGAAAAAGAGAGTAGCCTTGTAATTTTTAAGGAGAACTGGCTTGGTAGTTGATTTAGGACTTGGCTTTTCTCTCTCTCTCTCCATTCTGCCCTCTACCATATTGCCTTTATTTTCTGTTTCTAGATGGTAGCATGATGGCTTATGACATCTGGGTCTCAAGGTCACTGGGAGGGGCACCCACCTGCTGGGTTCTAGCCTTCACAGCAGAGGTTGGGTTGGTAGTGCCTTCTTCTTCCCTCTGCCCTGCTCCCCTGCCATTGCCATGGCTTGGGGGTGGCAATGCTGGGATTGGCTCAGGCTCCAGGCCCATGTCCACGCCTAGAGCTGGGGGTGTGGCCAAGCCCATGTGGGAGGGGGCTGCACCCAGGGCACAGAGGATACAGATGCCAAAAGGACGGAGGAAGTGGGCGTGGGCCAGCTGCAAACCAGCCCACTTCCTGAGGCAGTCACAGAGTTTGTTAGAAGTGTGTCCAGATTGGCCGAGTGTGGTGGCTCACACCTGTAATCCCAGTACTTTGGGAGGCCGAGGCGGGTGGATCACCTGAGGTCAGGAGTTCGAGACTAACCTGACCAACATGGAGAAATGCCGTCTCTCCTAAAAACAGAAAATTAGCCGGGCATGGTGGTACATGCCTGTAATCCCAGTTACTCAGGAGACAGAGGCAGGAGAATCGCTTGAACCCGGGAGGCAGAGGTTGTGGTGAGCCGAGATTGCACCACTGCACTCCAGCCTGGGCAACAAGAGTGAAACTCCGTCTCAAAAAAAAAAAAAAAAAAAAAGGGAAAAGAAAAAGAAATGTGTGAAGATTTCCCATACCCCCAATCCCACTGCCCCATCCCTGTACCCCAACTCTGTTTATATGCTCTAAGGTTTCCCACCCACCATACAAGGAGACCCTTGTCAACACAGCAGGTGTACCTTGGCTGGGAACATGTCTCAGTGTCTTTAAATTTCTCAAGAGTCTCAGTTTTATCCCTGTTAACACACCCACCAGTGGAAACAGCAGAAATTTCTCTTCTTTTGTAAAGAGAGTTGTGTCTCAGAGAGTTTCTTGTTTGAAATGTAATTTCTCCAGCTCATTATGTCAAAACTGACATTTGAAGTATGCATGAGGACTCTTGCTAATAGCCTTTTGTATTAGGGTTCTTTAGGGAAACAGAATCAATAGTGTGTGTGTGTGTGTGTGTGTGTATGTGTGCATGTGGAGAGACAACGAGAGAGTAAGAGAGAAGAGAGAAAAGGAGAGAGAGAACCTTATTATAAGGAATCAGCTGATGTGATTATGGAGGCCAGCAGCTCCCAAGATCTGCCATCCGTAAGCTGGAGACCCATGAGAGCTGATGGTATAAAGTCCAGCCTAAATGCAGACAAGCTGACAAGCTGCAGATGCACAAAGAGCTGATGTTTTAGTTTGAGTCCAAAGGCAGGAGAAAAACTGATGTCCCAGTTGGACGGCAGTTAGGAGGAGTTCTCCTTACTCCTTGAGAGAAGGGCCTGCCTTTTTGTTCTATTCAGGCTTTCCACTGAGTGGATGGGAGGGCCATCTGCTGTACTCAGAGCCCATTGATTGTACTGTTAATCTCATCCAGGTCCGTCCTTGCAGACACAGTGAGGCTGTGTGACCAAATGTCTGGGCACCCTGTGGCCCACTCAAGTTGTCCTAGAGCATTGTCCATCACACCTTTGGTATAATCTTGGGTTTTTTTTTATTTCCTGGGTCGCATGGCTGCAGAGGCTGCACTAAAGCACCATGGGTCACAGCGTTCTAGTCGCTGGTGCAGTTCTCCTGCTTCTCCCATGGGCTGGTGTTCAAGGGCCTTATTTTAGCTCAGCAGGCTAATTTTCTTATTGTAAGACTATACGTGAACGATACAATTATAGAGAAGGAAAGTGATTTCATAGGTTGTGGGGATTCATTCCCGCAAGGCAGGGCTGAAGTCAGAGCCTGCGGAGCCTTCTCCCAGGGTCTTCCATCAATCCTGCCCCAGGGTCCATGACTACATGAGGCACCAAGTTCCAAGTATGCAATGAGGTTTGCTAATCCGATTTTGCATTTTCTGGGCTTTGCGGTGCCTGAAAAAGAGTCGCAAACATGACTATGACTCCTCAGCCCGAAGCCATCTGGGTGTGTTTTTTTTTTTTGAGGGTCCACAGGGGACTTTCTCATGTCCTCGGATTTGCAGGGTATTTCATTTTCTGCTGCTCCAGATGCTTGTTCGGTCATGTGTCAGAAATGGACAGCTCAGCCTTGACCCTTTGCAAAGGTCAGGCTCTCCTGCCAGACAGCTGAGACTTGTCTGGACAGAGATTTAGGGCTGTCTTCTCAAGAAAGGCATGTAGATCGGGAGTTTGACCCTAGTCTCCAAGGCTTGAGGATGGGTGGTTTTCCTTGTGGTTTTGTCTTGGATTTCTTGTGGCATTTGGAGCCACTTCTGGTCTTAACTTTCCCACTTCCAGTGTTGAAATGGAATTGGTCTGGGATTATAAGTCATCTAGGGCAGAATGCAGAGATTTATTTTATTCCTTTGGAGGGAGGTGGACAGAAGAATCTACTGGGGAGAGAATGTAGAGCCAACTGTTTATAAAGTTAGCATTTAAGTACCACACAAAGCCTGCTTCCTAAATACTGTTGTCCCAGGGCTACTGGCAAGGTGACTGGCTGTGCCCCTTCGGTTTATCCTGTGACTACCAGGCTTAGCGTTTCCACTATGCTTTATCCTGCATTCAGAATCCAGGTAGATTCACACCCATGTCTGTGCTTGTGCATGTGTATGTACCTGTGATAAAAGCAGAGAGGAAAAATGCTTTGTGATCAGGCTTGGGTATCATCAGACTTCACAGCTGATTGTTCCCCTTCTTCCAAAATCTTACTCCTTTTCTCTATCCAAGGAGCCATGAGAAGGTGATGCTATGGTTTGTCTAGGTTGCTTTATGCCAAAGACATAGTATTGAAACTTTTCATGTCAATGACGTGACACTTTGGTAAATCATATCAGTTAAGACAAGACCAAGTTGCTGTGCTAAGAAATTAAAAAAAAATCTGAAAGTGAAGTTCTGTTTTCATTCATTTCACCAACTTACTGGAGAGTTTCTCTGTGCTGAAGACAAAGAGATCTCTCATGTGTCTTTGATGTCTTCTCCACTCGGGAATAGCTTACGGTCCACAAGAAGAATGTGTAGGGAACCTGATTCTTCAATGCCCCATTTATGACTTTCTGGGTTGACCGATTTCTAATAGACAGTATTAAATATTCTGTAAAAGGAGGGACACCAGCGAATACAAAGCGATTAGGAAAAAATTCAAGGCAGTGGAGGAACAAATACAAAGAACGTCAGTCATCACATTAAGAGTGTTATTCCCGGCAGCATCCTAGACCTTCCAGCCATGTGCTGATACGTGTCATAGCCTTCACGCAGAGTCTTAGGCTAAAGACTGAAGTGGCTTGTGTCAGCGCTCTCCCTGCAGCTCATGGTGACCCTGTATCATCCTAAAGATATGAACATAGTGTTAAGTCTGGCATCGTGGCCCACACGTGTCATCTCAGCACTTTGAGAGGCTAAGGCAGGAGGATCACTTGAGTTCAGGAGTTCAAAACCAGCCTGGGCAACATAACAAGACCTCATCTCTACTACAGTTAGAAAAAAAAAAAACCCAGCCAGATGTGGTGGCGTGTGCCTTTAGTCCCAGCTTCTCAGGAGGCTGAGGTGAAAGGATTGTGTGAGCTCAGGAGGCGGAGGCTGCAGTGAGCTATGATTGCACTGCTGCACTCCAGCCTGTGTGATAGAATGAGACCCTGTCTTTAAAAAACAAAACAAAACAGCAAAACCAAACCAAAACATTGTCGTGTTGTAACCATTTTCCTCATGAATCCTCATGATGGAAACAAAATTGACTCGTTTCCATAAGCCTTTGTCCTAGGAGAAACGAGGTAGTATGTTTAACTTCTCTTTATTTATTGTCATTCCTAATAGTGACTTTTGCCAAGAGCCTGCTCTGTGCAGGCCTAAGTGCATCACCTCATGCAGGGCTCCCTCACCTGCAAAGAAGGCTGTTGCTATCCAATTTGATTTGTGAGGGAATGGAAGCTCAGGGAGATGAATGGACTTGCCCCTGATCACACAAGCACAGAGCAGCCCGTTTCTGACCCAGATCTCCCCTGGCTGGCCCATAGGGTGGTGCCCTCAAGTGCCAGGCTGTAACAGACCCTGTCGTCATTGCACGTCTTGGTCTTTGGGGACTTTTTAAAGCATGAAGTTAGCCTTTTTAAAACATTGCATTTGTGGTCGGGCTCATGTCTGTAATCCCAGCACTTTGGGAGGCTGAGGTGGGCGGATCACAAGGTCAGGAGTTTGAGACCAGCCCAGCCAACATAGTAAAACCCTGTCTCTACTAAAAAAAAAAAAAAAAAAAAAAAAAATTAGCTGGGCTTGGTGGCAGGTGCCTGTAATTCCAGCTAGTCAGGAGGCTGAGACAGGAGAATCACTTGAACCCGAGAGGCAGAGGTTGCAGTGAGCCGAGATCATGCCATTGTACTCCACCTCCATCGACAGTGGGAGACTCTCATCTCAAAACAAACAAACAAAAAACCCCAAAATATTGCGTTTGTGTATTACATAACTTGCTTACTGAGTTTTTAGTGCTCAAGGCTCAAAGTGAGTTCTGCTTTAAGGGTTAGTGAGGTCAGTCACTCACTCATGGTCCCATGGCCAATAGTGGGGCAGCAGGGTGTTAACTGAATCTCCTGGGAGCAGTCTCAGCAGCCAGCCTGGAGGCAGCAGTGTGGTTTCCTTCCGTCATCCTCATGCTCTTAGATGGAGGAAGGAAACCTAACTTATCACCGGCTGCTAAGTCGCTGTCAGGTCCTCTGGGGCTTGGGCCCAGTGGCTCTTTCTCTCCTAGCTGTGTTCTCACCAATGTGCTTCTCCTGCAGGTCGGGAAAGAGGTTAAAGAAGACCCGCAAGTATGATATCATCACCACTCCAGCCGAGCGAGTGGAAATGGCGCCGCTGAACGAAGAGGATGATGAGGATGAGGACTCCACAGTATTCGACATCAAATACAGGTACAGGGTGGGATGGAGGCCTCCTCCTCAGTCTCGGACATTGAGTTGGTGGGACCTTGAGGCCAGCTAGGGTGTCCCTGTGTTCTTGCTTTTTGGTTAAGCATTGGGCCCTGAGGTGTTCTGCACATGGAGAAACCTGCTCTGATCTTGTATGAGTCCGTTTTCATGCTACTAATAAAGACATACCTGTGACTGGGTCATTTATAAAGGAAAGAGATTTAATTGACTCACAGTTCCACAGGGCGGTGGAGGCCTCACAGTCATGGCAGAAGGCGAGGAGGAGCAAAGTCACATCTTACATGGATGACGGCAGGCAGGAGAGCTCTTGAAGGGGAGCTCCCCCTTATAAAACCATCAGATCTTGTGAGACTTATTCACTGTCAGGATGAGAATAGCATGGGAAGACCTGCCCCCATGATTCAGTTACCTACTGGGTTCCTCCCACAACACATGGGAATTGTGGGAGCTACAATTCAAGATGAGATTTGGGTGGAGACACAGACAGGCCATATCAGATCCCTTCCTAGAACACACAGCACCCAGAAACCCGGCAGAGAAATGCTTATTTCTTTTCCCAAATGAGAACATGAAGTCACCTTTAAAGCAGGAAAAGGAGGGTTGTGATTCAGACAACAGGCTAGTTGTCCCCTGCTTGTGGGGGCTCTGGCCTACTAGCTGTGTGTGCTATACACCAGTCACCCAAACAGCAACTTCTCTTTCAGCCTTGCTTACGTCAGTAGCTGAGGACGTGGGTGGTTGGGTGGGTGGTGTGCCTGCTTGGATGGAGTTTACCGATGAGCTCTAAAAGCAGGTGTGTTTCCTAAAGGTTTTCTCTAGGAAAGTCAGAATGACTTTGTGACTTTAGGATTGTAGTGTGGGTTTTCAGATAATTTTGGGATGCACTTTTATATGTGAGCTTCTTAATGGAAGAGCTGAGGATGAGCATAGTTTTGAGACGAGGGTGCAAAGACCCATAGAAGGGGCATTGCTTGGCCAAGGTCCCAGTTAGTAGGAAAAGTGGAGCAGAAATCCAGGCTGGTTCCTATCTGGGTCCCCCGGTTCTGTGGCTTCTGCCTGTCTGGGAAGGCAAGCCTTCCACCGTTCCTCAGCACAGCCTTGGCCATCCTTGGCTCTTCTGCATAAATCAGTTGTCAGGTTCAACAAGACAGTGTTTTGGATTTTGATTGGAGCTTCATTGCCTGTAGATCTATTTAGGAAGAATCAGCACTTTTACATTGACTTATCCAATTCATGAATGTGGAAGGATTTTCCATTTATTAGGTATTTAGAAAAATGTCTTTCAGTACTTTCAAAAATTTATGTATAAATGTTGTGTACATTTTTGTTAGATATATTCTCATAGGTGTCTTACAGTTTGATATGTATATTTTTTACTTTAAAGTACTATTTCATTTATTCTCGTGTCTGAAAAAAATGACTGTTATAATGTTTACATACATATTGGTTTTGGAAGCTGAGTTGGTTAGTGAATCACACTTAAATCTTATAAAGAACTTGAAAGCATTAAATCTGATTGGTTATGGATAGCAGAGAGGGATAAAAATCCTGCTAGCTATAATTTGCATTTTACACAAAGTGGCAGCACCCTTTGAAAAGAATCGAATCAATTAGTAATATTTATCCATACCACAGAATGATGCACAGTTAGCCATCTGTACCTGAGGGTTCCACATCTGCAGGTTCAAACAACCACAAATTGAAAATATTTGGGGTTGGGCATGGTGGCTCATGCTTGTAATCTCAGCATTTTGAGAGGCTGACAAGTGCAGATCTCTTTAGCTCTGGAGTTTGAGACCAGCATGGACCACATGGTGAAAACACAGGTCTACAAAAAAAAAAAAAAAAAAAAAAAATTAGCCAGGCATGGTGATGCATGCCTGTAGTCTCATCTACTTGGGAGGCTGAGGTGGGAGGATCACTGGGGCCTGACAGGTCAAGGCTGCAGTGAGCCATGAGCATGCCACTGTACTCCAGCCTGGGCACGAGAGCAAGACCCTGTCTCACAAAAAAAAAAAAAAAGAAAGAAAATTTGGGGAAAAACAATACAACAATGAAAATAATACAAATTCAAAAAACAATACAGTATAAGAACTGTTTACATTGTATTTACATTGTATCAGGTATTAGGAATATCTAGAGATGATTTAAAGTATACTAGAGAATGTGCATAGGATACATGCAAATCCTACACCATTTTATATAGAAGAATTGAGCATCTGTGGACTTTATCTTTGTGGGAGGTCTGGGAACCAATTCTCTGAGGATACCAAGGGATGATTGTATACATAGGAAAGTTAGCGATTGTATTGATTTTATCACTATGCCATTTTATCTGTCTCACGTTCAATACAAGGTAGTAAAATATAATGTGAAGAAAACCATGTCCTCATTACTACTCACAATCAAAAGAGGCTGCTTCCTCCTGCAGAGTGGGGCATGTTGTACAATAGGGAGCACTTAGTGGTTCGAGTGGATCAATGTACTGTTTTGATTCTGAGCCACCGAACAGCATCTCATCAATCTTTGGTGACTGAACTAACTCCATGGGAACCATGATAGATGGAACCATTTTCGTGGTATCTCCACATCC